>JAQGAH010000070.1:0-96595 GCA_034696885.1 Lepidocyrtus paradoxus
GCAACAAACGCTACCTTTTCGAGAGAAAAAGTGCCACAAAACGGACCAGTTTTTCGCAACAAATTGGCTTCCCTACTCATCATCATATGTATATCCCTCAGTTTACAATATTATTACAATGCAGAAAATGCGTAAGGAGCTCTGAAAAATGACGGCATTTAATTGAAAGGAATGACTTCAAGAAAACTTTCATCGCTCATCGTTCATATCATCTCGAAGGAAAAAAAAAACTCTGATCCATTTAATTTCACATATAACTAATCTGCAAACTACCAACTACAGTCTCAACTCAACTCCAACATGGGAAGGAAGAAATCAACCTAAAAATCTCAATCTCATCCCATAAGAAAAGGATCGACTCGTTCTCAGCTCCAATTCAATCACTTTCAACAATATATTCCTTCTCTATACCAAAAGCAATATAATTCCGAGTCGAAGATAGCTAAACATACAACGAAACCATATTTCGATCAGGTAGATTCTCCTCATCATTATCATCATATCATATAACCATTCATATGAGGCTTTATATTGAAGGAACGGGATCTTTCATCTCCCTTTCCCCGTAGAATAAACTGCATGCTCTTGATAAGGATGTCATTTAGCTAACCTCCCATTCGCACTACTCTCAACGCTCAACTCAACAATGCCAACAATATGTTGTAAGCTCAGTTCCTCTGCAGCTGCAATTAGCATTGTGGAATGGGCCCACTATTCCTTCACGTTCGTTAACCGAAATCGCATTGGCAGATTGAAACGGCCCAAGAGCCGTGCAATGTAACGAAAGGTGAGAGACATGAAAATTATTGCCCTTTCTTGGTTTACTTGTTACTTGGTATTCGTTGGTAAGAAGATATATGGAGGGGAATGATGAGGATCATGATCGGGTCCCTCGGGATATTCTCTAAATATGTAGAATGTAGACTGGCCAACAATACTCCAACAATGCTACATAATATTTACCATTTACCTTTTCTCATATCATTTTCTAGACTCGAGAGTCCATCCTCATCATCATGATCATAATGATAATGTATTTTTTACGACTCCTTTTGTTTGTTTTTTACCACGGCAAAGCGACTGCATTGTTGTATATGAGTGAAGACTTCCTTCCTTCGTCTTTCATCTTATGTGGAAGAATGCAGAATGCATCACATTTTCTTTTATCGGTTTGATGCTGATGATGAAACGAAAAAAACAAAACAAAATGTTTATGATGATGACGAGCATGATTCAGAGTTAACATTCGACATTTACATAGCATTCTTCATCTCAGTCAGTATCATGCTCGTACCATATTTACCTGCTTGCTACTCCTCAACACTAGCCAACCATGTTCTTCCACTTTTTTCTTACAAGATGCTTATTCCTCCTTCACCTGTCAAAAGTTAGGCTGATAAGAAAATCTGGCTGAATGCATAGCATACCAACAATTGTTATACCTGGCCTGCTATCCTACATCCTTTTTCTTCACTTTTCTCTCTCTGTTCATTCACTCCTCATTAAAAAGAAAAACGTACTGAACTCAACTACAACTAGAATATCCTCATCATCATCATCAGCAGCAGCATGAATCTCAAGACGATGACTAAAAGGATTAAAAGATGGTCTCATGTTCAAGAAATGAAAGGGGTATGAAAAAATTGTACATAAACGCAAGTAAAAAACAGCTTTACATACACGTCTTTACCTGGGCCCCGTCTTCCCATTTTCAGATATGAGTTGAGGTAAACTGAAGAGAAGAATGTGCAAAAGCAAAACTGCAATAGCCTTACTTTTACGTACATTTTACTCATCTTTTTTCCTCACAAATGTGAATCCATCCATTATAATGTTTCTGTTTATTTCTCATGATGACTATGACCATATGCATTAGATACTTTCTTCTCATCAGTTTCACGATGAACTAAAAAAATGGGTAGTAAGCTTAGCTAAGCGCCAGTCCATACATATATTTATAACTAACTATGAACTCGCCCCATAATACTTGAATGGATATGATCTCACCTGAGAAAAAAGTCAAATAAATAATATTCACATTTCACAGTTTCACACATCATCATCATCATCATCATCCGCATACTCTGTTTTCTTTGTTTCCTCCTCCTCCATCTCCTCCTCCTCCAAGAATGGTGAAGGAGTTGAGCTAGAGAGTTGTCTTCTGTGTTGAGGGAAAAGGAGCACAATTACCGTTACAGATGGGCTACTAGAAGAAGGGATGCGGATTGTGAAATGAGATGAGAGAGAGCAACAATAACAATATGGCCAACAATGAACGTATATAAATAAGTATAGCAAAGGCAAAGGTATGTTGTATGATAGGGATGTTGAATTGAATGTGATGATGTCGATCTGATGTGTTGAGGAGGTGGATCCGATTTATGTGGACTGAGGCACTCAAGATGTAAAATGTGAATATGGCCATATCAGAAGATGTGGGAAAGGGAGGAAACATGAAAGGGGAAGAAATGGCCAGGATGACAGTTTTGTTATGATGGGAATACAGCTCCAACTCCTGTCTTAACTGCAGCCTAATAGGGATCAGTGGATTGGGACCATTTAGAAATTATAATTGTGGTCATATAGTTAGCTAACTGTTGATCAGCTTTGGGGAGATTGATTAGGCTCCTTCGTGTTGTCATTTGTCAGTTACGAGAACTGGGAAATGTTCGTGTTGTAGTGAGCGGAAATGGTCTGGTCTTGGGCTGAAAAAAATGGAGTGGAATTATGGATTGTGTCACTCAGCCAGAGTGGAACATCTGACGAGTGAAGGAAGTGGGCCAGAATGGAGTGAATAGTGAGGACAGCAACCAGCCACCTGGCTCATACTTCACACCTCGCGATCGTTACACTTTTTTAAGTTCAAGTGGTCGGTGAATGGAGAAAAAGTATTTTTTTAAGTTGGGGAAAGTTAATTCAAGAAGGGAAGAATTTGCTTGAGTTTTTTTTATATTATTTACATTTTAAAAGTAACGGCAAATAAAAGGGAATATGATAAGAGACAGTTGGAGGGCTAAGTGGAAAGATAAGAGTGGGGATCAATAATTATCGAACGTTGGAACGCGTAGCGCATTGTTTCTGTTTGCTTTGAGCAGCCAGAGAAGAAAGAGTAGTTAAAAATGATTAGCTTCCAAATGATCGTACGGTAAAAAATTGACAAAAAAAAGATGATAGTGATGTCTAGGAGGAAGGAGTAATTAAGAACTCAATAATGTAATTATACTTAATGGAGAATGTGACCTCAACATTCCAATTATCGGTGAACTTTCAGACTAACTTGCAATTAGCAAGAAAGGAATTGATTCCGTCCAAGTTGTTGC
The DNA here is from genome assembly GCA_034696885.1 of Lepidocyrtus paradoxus. Classification (NCBI taxonomy): domain Eukaryota; kingdom Metazoa; phylum Arthropoda; class Collembola; order Entomobryomorpha; family Entomobryidae; genus Lepidocyrtus; species Lepidocyrtus paradoxus. The sequence goes on from JAQGAH010000070.1 coordinate 3,321, forward strand.
CTTTCTGAGAAGAGTACTAATCTTTAGTTAAGTATATTTAACTAATTTGTGGGTGATAAGGACTCAACTTTTGTTACTTTGTAACTGATAAGGTGGTCTACTTTCTGTCAATTTGTTTTAAAGAAAGACGAAATAGTGCGAGGTTAGAACTTGCGTCAATATTTAGGTTTAAACTGTGATAAATAGGTTAGGAGGGGGATCATTATAAGGGAATCAAGTATATCACTCCAATTTCTTAACTGTATTACAATTAATGATTTTAAAGATTAGAATTAGAATCAATCAATCAATCACCAATGCAATGAATCGTGCCTTTGCGGAGTAGTTTCGTAGCAATTTTAAATTAGCAGGTTAATTAGGCAGTTTACTTGACTTGGGATACTGTTTTTTGTAGGTAGTTTTGAATGTAATGATATGTACTTACCTAACTGTTAGCTATAAACTAGTCATTAAATTCGGTTGAGTTTGAATGGAAATTTTAAAAGTGAGACAAGTGTGGAGAATTTAATTAACTAAGTTTCAAAGACATTGCTCCAAAGTGTAAATCGAGTACAATTAAAGTGTTACTTAATTAATTTGAGAGGGAGAGTGTGCCTACAAGAAGAACAATTGCGTGCCTTAATTAGTCGACTAACTATCGTGGAGAATATGATCTGGACGAAATTATAGTAATGTATAGGTAAATAGTGAAAGGTAAATATAATTTGATTTAATCAGATCGCAGATTGAGTCAATGACAGAAAATTGTTATCGCAATAGTTAAGTAATAATCCGTTTAAATTGTTTTACATGTTTTAAACCACTCCAGCCACGGAATAAACATGCTTGGGCATCGAATGGAGCCCGTGCCCGTCCTATCATCCCGGACATTGCCTAAACTGGATGGGCAGGACGAAGAGGGTGACCCACTGGTGGAGAGTCAATTTGAAATGCTTTGTGCGACCAACTCTTGTCCAGACCTTTCCGTCTTGGAAGAGGAGCATCTGTCCACCTTGGAGGACAACGGCAGGAATGAGGGATTCGAAACTGTAATAAGGAGAGGTGGAGGCTTGCAACTGATATCATCCGGGAAAAATATCGAAGACCAGGTGGATGGCCTATTTGTGAAGCACATCCAAGGAACACACAGCTCAAACACTGGGGTAGCCAGTAAAATCCCCCTGGGATTTCGAAGGAGGTTAGTCAATAAAAAGTTGAAAAAAATTGAAGCAATGGCCAACTTTTTGTCGCCCTCTTAAAACTAATCACGATTCACTTATTAAACTCAAATTATTTAGCACGAGCCTCAACAGCCTTGGAGTTGATCAAGACTTTGGAACCCGAAATGACTCGAGCACGACCTGCCTCCTTTCCGATAACCTGAATCCCGTCAGTTTTGGCCGAGGGGCGGGAGCCTCCTGCGTTGCTGGGAATGTGGCGCTTATTTCGGCACAACTGGATAAACAGCTGAAACAACTACAACTAGGAGCAGGTGGGATAAAATGCGCTCCCATTAACACCACGGACTTTGTCCGCTCCAAGCTCCGAGCCTCAGATAGCGGCAGGCCTGGATATCTTCATAAGAGTGTATCTAGCCCATCAGTTAGTCAACAGTAAGTTGAATACATTACGCTTATCTGCTGTTCTTCGTGGATTATAATTCGGCCTCTCAGTTTGACAGACACATTTTTGCTATTGATAAGAATAACAATAAAAAAGGGATAGCTGTGGAATATACATGATAAGCTCTGATAGGGTTGATGTGATTAAATCTTTATGTCCGCCATCCTATTTATGCAGCATTCACGTAATACTAATAGATAGGTATTAATGATAACGTTCTTATCTGGCATATTTCATTTCGGAAATAAAAATAATAAATAGGTGATAGGTGCCAGGTATGATCCTATCCATTTTGCATTATGGCTTATCAATCCCGTCCTCAACCCCATTATAATCAGCAGAGTTTTTTTTAAGATGGAATGTCATTGAAGGCAGCCATATAGCGAATAGCTGTAATTGTTGTTTTTCACTCTTTCTAATTAGTCTTTTATTTGTTAAAAAAATAATAATTCAGATACCCTTCGGTTGCTGCTCTCGTTTCCGGAGAATTGCATCATCATCACCATTATCCTCATCACCGACAAAAATCCTCAAACTTGACAAGTTTCCGCCCTACATCCCAATCCGATGCTCATCAGCACAGCAGCAAGCGAAGTTTCTTCAGGCGGAAGCATAAGTTCAAAGGGCATTCCATGAATGCTCACAGTGGCAGCCAGTCCGCGGCAACTCTCTACTCATTTGACACAGGAACAATGATAATGAATGGCGTTGGAGGAGGAGCGGGAACAGGTGGAGGGACTAGTGTCTATAATAACCATTCCCATTCCAGTGGTAGTAGTAGCCGACTGAGTGGTGGTGGGGACAGTCACGGGAGTGAGTCCTCCTTGGGCCAACAGGCACTTCTGGATCCTTCCCTGGGACTGCAGGACCCTGACGCGGAATGCTGGGCACTGTCCATGAGCTCGGAATTAATTTCCAGCCTGGATGAGAAAGAGGTAAAGAGGCAGGAGCACATGTATGAGCTCATTCTGACGGAGAAGCACCACTGCCTCACCCTAGCCTTGATGCACCACCTGTTCATTGGGGATATGAAGAAACATGGCTTTGCCAGACAGGCCAGACTACTCTTTCCCGATTTGAAGGAGTTGCTCCAGGTTTGTATTTAGTACATATAAGCAGTTTGGAGAAACAAGTGAAGGGTGATAACGACAACTGTTTATATTTTTACTTTTTTAATACACTTCCAGGTACATTTCAGTTTCCTCAAAAGATTACGTGAGCGTCAGTCAAAATTTCGAAAGCTGGGTCAACCGGTAGACACTTTGTCGGATATCCTGGTGGAACAGTTTAGTGGATGCCAGTGGCAACAGATGATCCGATTATATGGACTCCTTTCCGCCTCCCACTACAAGTCCCTGGAGATCTTTCGAACGCTAATGAAGGAGCAGAGATTTGCTAGTCTGGTTGCCACTTGGGACAAGGAGCCTTTGCTGGCAAGGAAAAACGTGCGGGAGTGCCTGCTCCTGGTTGCGCAACGAATAACCAAGTATCCATTGCTTCTGGAGCCCCTCGTCAAAACCGGGATTTCAGACCAGGAGAAGGAGGCCGTATCCAAAGCTCTGAAATCGTCAAAGGAGCTGATCTCTCGGGTGAATGATCGAGTGGACGAGCGGCAGAGATTACTGGAGATTTGTCAAAAGATTGATCCCAAGTCATATGTTACGATCGGGCAAAAGCGAAGGGGAAGGGATGATCTGGTGTCTGTGCCCAGCAGAAGACTTCTCTTCCATGGGCAGGCAGTCATCACGTGCAACCGGATTGGAATAGGTAGCTTGTCCAATGTGTCCTGTACCGTTCTCATCTTAACCGATTGTCTTGTCTTCACTCAGGAGTTTGGCGGTAGACTCCAGTTTGTGTGTCCGGTAGGCATATTGTCTCTTAATCCTACTAACATTTAAAATTTTCAATTATCTTAAATTAGTTTAGTTGAAATGTGTGGATAGTAATAATAAAACTTTTTTCCTTAAATCTAGCCTGGTATCGTTATGCTGAGTAACCTACTGGTGAGGCCAAATGCGGGACAGCCTTCCTCAATGTTTTTAGTTATTTCTGACAGTGGTAAAGCGGAAATGATTGAGATTCAAGTGAGCAATCCACCTAACCGGGAAGCATGGATGGATAAAATTAAGTAAGTTTGAAGGATTTAAAAAAAAACAATTTTGTAAATAGGTTATAGGACTTTAATAATAAAGTTTTATTTTAAACTGTTTCATTTCTGTTTGTTGCAGAGAGGCAAAGAATAAGTATGAAGAGAAGACAGACACATTTTCTGATGTTGATGATGAGCTCACATCTGATGCAGTTGACCACTCTGAAGTCCGTACGGCGAAAGCACTGGGTAATTTAAAATTAGTCCTGTTACCTATCACAAAATAATTACAAATTCATATCATTATTTGGTTACCAATTTATGTTTTTTGACAATATCGCGTATGTAGAAGAGCTCCAGGAAAATGACAAGCAAATTCTAGCACTTCTCCGGTCCAGATCCAAGATTGTGGACATTTTGCGAGCGGACAAACCTCAGAATTGGGTTACCAGTCATTTAGATGGGAAGGAAACTGTAATGAGTGCTATGTCGGCCGCATGCAATGTAAAAACATAATTTGCTTACATTATTTTAGAGACGACATATGGTGTGGTCTATTTTTAATGATTGCTGATTTTTTATAATCTGTAGGAGGTCCGTCAAATGATAAACCATATTGATGCGAACCACGTGAACGCCGTCAATCGAAGTACAAGCTGCGTGGGAGAGATTGGCTCCTCTTCCGTCTCAAACGCTGCAAACAATGCCCTTCAGGGGCTTCCAAAGAGGGCGGACACCTTTGGTGGATTCGATAGTCAACAACGGGGCCTTCTAGGAGATCAGCAGCTTCCTCCTAATGTGAACATTACCAGCCGCCAACTCCTTGACATGGTGGTCCAGCTGGAAGACGTTTGTGGGGAACTTTTCTCCCTCTTCGTCCACCAAATGAGCCCTATCGTCTACCAAAACTATTACCAACTTCAGCGCAGGATGGAGGACCTGAGGGAAGCTCAGCAGAGGCTGGAAACGGAGAAGGCGATTTGGCAACAGGAATTCAATTCCCAGAAGGACTCGATCGATAAAGATAAGAATGATCTGAGCTGTTGGAAGGCCAATCTGCAAAAGGAGCAGGAGGATATTACTCAACAAAGGGAACAGTTGTACAGGTTAGTTTTATTTACATTTTTAACTAACAAGGTGCAATTATTAAGCTGTTCAAAAGGTTACTCAACTAATTCAAATAACTTTTCCTGTAGAAAACTGGAAGCATTGCAGCGAAATCCATGCAATTGCAACTGGAAGGGACTTGTGCCGACACCGGATTCTATTTCCCCTGGTTCGTCAGGACCGGAAAAGCCCGCTCAGAGTGCAATCCCTCGGCGACCCGTAATTCAGCCCACTTCAGGTCCCACTGGTGGATCACATCAGGGATCAGCCAATAACGTGAAGACACGACAGCAACTGCCTCTCCATCTAGCTTCCTTTTCCTCCTCCAAACTCGGTGGCCTTTCTTCGACCACCCTGACTAGTTCTACATCTTTAGGATCGTCATCCGCATCTTCTGAAGCCACCACAGCTAGTTCAAACCATTCGGGACCACCTCCTGTCCTCCCAAAACCAAGGTCCTCTGTAATGAGCTCTTTCAAAAGTAGCCTTTCCGCATCTAGCTTGTTACAGTCTGTAACAAATAATCCCAACTCGTCCTCTCACCACAACCAGAACCACCCAGCGACTTCTTCCTGGGCTCAGCATGCAGCTCAGCCCAGTGTCAAAAATAGCTCCTCTGCCTCTCAAGTTCAACAGTTGCTACCATTAAGACTTAGTGAAGGCACAACGAATTCTTCTACCTCCCCAGCCTCCACATCCTCTGCCGTCTCATCCTCGTCCAAAACGTCTAGCTTGCCAAGAGGCGTCACTGCAAGCCGTTCAACTTCCAGCGTGAACCAGCTGGAGCATCCTTCGAGTGGCGAGATGGGCTTCACCTCATCTGGCAGAGTACAGCGTCATAGTGGAGCTGGAGGAAATAGCCATCACGCCACCCATTCCAACTTTATAGAACAACCCGCCAACCCATCCTATCTCCACGGACCAATTTCAGGAAGTAGCAGTAGCGAGCGGATGAATGCCTACTTTTCCAAACCTCCTCCTCCTCTCCCTCCACCCCCTCAGTTTCAAAATCAGCCTCCATACCATCCTCAAACGAACGGGGCAGGTGGGACTGACCACTTTACCTCCACCGGTGTGCCAATCCCAATCGTCCACCGTCGCTCTGGGAGTAGTCCCGTCCCAATGAGTAGTACTGGTGGGGGGACAAATGTGACGAGGAACTCATCCCATCACCATCACCACCATCATCATAATCATCACCATCCCCGATTCTTCCAACCCCAGGATGAGGAGTATGACACGAGCAAGATTTTGTTTTTGTAACGAAGAACACTGAAGGAAGACAAATAGTTTGGCGTGCTAGTTTCAACCTATTTCACCTTTTATTTATTCTTAAATCTAAGTAGACCTTGATGTAGTCACAGTTTTATTCACTAATCCTACATTAGTAGACTATTTTTATCCTGGTATAAAATATTCATTTAAAACAACAAAAAAGTCAGAAACCGTCCCGTTTACACTCCACTTTTGGATTTTGAATTTTAACTGAAGGAAATGACGGCAAACGAATGCGACTATTTTTATTAGTAGGGAAGGGAAAGGGATTTGAAGTTTTGAATTGTGCTAAATCAACACAGCCCATTCCAGTTGTCAATTCCAATATTGTAATGTAACTGATAACTTATGTATCATGACCAGCGCTAAACCTCAGATAAGTGTAGTTTTAATTGTAAGCAAAACTTATAGTATCCAATTATCATCCACTGTTATGTTTTTCATTCCAATTAACTCGATGACGAAAGAGAAAATCTTCTCCGACTGGACTTGCTCTTTTCATAAGATGACTAGTTTAGAACTGTAAGTTTTTTTTTAAATGTCCAATTCCATTCATTCTATTTTATATCAAGTTAGGGATTTGAATTAACGATTTTAATATCATGTCTTATTAGCAAATCGTAAAAAAAGGATAGCAATCGTGCTCCTCCGTATCACTCTAAGCAAGGATGAGAGTCCATCTTATCGCAAATTTTAATTTTTATATGAATAGGCGCATAGCTGTACAGACATGTTAACTAACGATAAGTACAATGTATAAAATGACAACAATTAATACATAGCTAAATAGATATATGATTAAATGCTATTTATATATTTAATATTTAGCTACCTAGCTCTACTACCAGATTCATATTAGACTAGCCACGCCGAAAACAAGAGAGATCGTGCTCGCTGCTGTACGTAAAAACACGTTACGTAATGAAAACATAATTATTACATTAAGACTTTGATTTTTTTTTTTGTTAAATGACTTGAGAGTATGAATGAGATTCCGTTTTGAAGATACGAACACTATTTTAGTATGCCTGTAAGTTTTAACCAATTTTTCTGTCTTTTAACCGAAAAAAAAAACACTGGAAATATGAGTGAATAAAGTATAGAATTTTAAAAAGGAAATCCAAAGGTCGAGTCTCAAGTTACTTCGCATCCATATATGTAATCTGACACCGTTATTCTTCTCTCGTCTGAAATGTCATCTGAAGCTCATTATGATCATCATCACTGTCCCCTCCTTGTCCTTATATGATAGCGTCCATCCCGATATTGCTCATAGTCCAGCTCTAGGACAGACAGGTTTTTTTTTGTATAATATCCACTAAAAACGCAGACGTTGAACGTGACCATTTCATCTTGGTTGTCTGCGAGTGGGGAAGGCAAATTGATAAAAGTGAATGGGATAAGAAGCAAGGTATGTGGGTTAGCTGGGGTAGGCAGGTAGTAATCAGGGATAATGCTTACTTTACATGTGAATAGTCTGTTTTTTTTATGAAATGTTGTAATAACTTGAAGTAAAATGATATGAGAATGGTAATGAATCCATATAAACACACTTGTTTCAAATTCAATGAGGAGAAGGAGACATGAGACGATAATGATTTTTGATGAGGATGAGACTACACGACACTACTCCTCACGCATTGTAAGCTGGCGGTGAGGAGCATGCTGGGCTCACAAATGATTTTATCGTATTTAGCTGGAGAAGCAAAGGATGGATACACAAATATAAATCATGAGAAAATAATGAAACAACTAGAGCGGCTTGGATTACATAGGAATATGGAATGCGTACGAAGATGACGGATGATGATGATAATTGTAGGGTTGCGTGTATGTATGTTCGAGAAGGAGGAATGATAAGCTCATTATTTCCCAAGCGAGGTATCCCAAAATTGATTGAAGCACTGCTGAAATGGATTGGATGGCTGGAATTGGCTAAATAACTGGCTAGCTGTGCAATAGATTCATTTACTACTTGAGAACGGAGTGGGATTTATTTAACTTTAGTGACTAGGATAGTTAACTTTCAAATGGAAATTATTGACTTGGCTTAATGGAAGACGTTATCACCGAAATACAAATTGATACTGTACTCACTTCGCCACCACGGCTTGCTCAATTATAGGGTTACATATATATAATGGCAAGGATGTGCGACTGGGATTTGGGTCGTAAACGCACATGGCATGTCATGATATAAAAAGTCGACCAGTTCCAGCCCCAGCGCTCAATTCATCGAGAGTTCTTTAGTGGGAGACACTATAGCTAGCCGTGAGACTTTTAGTTTTTTAAGGGGTCGAAGTTAATTTTATCATTGTTCTTTGTTTTAATTATCGGCTCAATTTAATATCGTTTTAATTACGGAAAGTATTTAGTCATCATGAATCGGGAGGAAAAGGGAAGCAAGAAAGTTGTCATTGTTGGAGGCGGTTTGGTAAGCGTTTTTTTATTTCTGTTTTCATACATTAAATATTTTTATGTAGCACTATTTTTTATTGAAAATTTGCCGCAGGCCTAACATTTCCATGGAATGTTGTATGAAAGGGTTTTGATAGGTATACGTGATTAATGAAATTGTTATATTGACATAAAGTTAATTAATGGTCTCTGTCAAGCTATCTTGTAACTTTTGCCGGTGAATGGTGGACATTATCAGCCATTAAAATCTCACGTAGTCCAGCCAACAAAACATGCTCACAAGGGTGAACACAAGCAAAAAAAAATGTGTTTTTGTGTAAAAAAAAATTGTATTTATAACCGGTTGATTGATCGCTTAATGTCCCATACCTTGTATAAGTTTAGATGCTCAACCTTAAATTATGTCAAGTGTTGGGATGATTAAAGATGACAGTTTACAAACAGCATACTCTAGTTTGTATGATGAAGATGAGCTGAGAGTTGACAGGATCGGGTAGAAACTAATCTCTTCAAATGTGATATGAAATAGGTCGGCGGTCTCTGTGCCTGCGTCCTCGCCAATAAGGAGGATGTTACTGTTGAGCTGTATGAATCTCGACCAGGTATGGATGATATCATCACAAGCCAACTCGTCCAATTAAATTCTATTTATGTGATTAGAATTATGGAATAATTATGGGCACTTTAATTGGGAATTATTTCCAGATCCTCGAACTCCAAAGGAGAAGGCCCGCTTTCAAGGTCGAAGCATTAATCTGGCATTGTCTGCCAGAGGAAGGGCTGCACTCGCGAGAGCTGGCTTGGAGGATGTGGTCCTCTCCCAGGGGATTCCGATGCGGGGGAGGATGATCCATTCGAATGATGGGAAGATGAATCCCATCCTATATGATCCAAATACTCAACAGGTAAATCTCAATACGTTGGATGAAGATGGATGGGAAGAAATGGAGTTTTTTATTGAGAAAAATAAAATCATTTTTCTTTCAGTGCATTTACTCCGTCAGTCGACAGTTCCTTAATGAGATTCTTATCCAAGGTATCTCTTCTCTTCTTTCCCACTTATTTTTCAACAATGCCATAATGATATCAATTTATTTCAATTTTTAAATCAACATGATTATATATCCCATTCTCAGAAGCCGGGAAGAAGTCGAATGTGCGTATCAAGTTCTCACACAAATTGGTGGAATCCAACTTGGACAAGGGAGAGCTGACATTTGAAACCGGGAATGGGAAAGGTGATCCCGCTGAGCGAGTGAGAGTGGAGGGGGATTTGCTTATCGGGGCAGACGGGGCTCACTCCGCTCTTCGGCGCTCCCTCCTCAAAAAGCCGATGACAAACTTTAGTCAAACTTATATTGACCATGCTTACATGGAGCTTCGTATCCCTCCCAAGGGGATCGGCGAGGTGGGATTTTAATGATCATGGAGACGGCTAATTTGAGAGAAAAGTTTTTAATGATGTGTTTTTATAATCCAAATCTTGTTATATTTTTCTTGGAAAGCACGCCATGCCAAAAAACTATCTTCATATCTGGCCACGCAATGAGTTCATGCTGATCGCCTTGCCCAACTTGGACGGCAGCTTCACAGCCACACTTTTCATGCCGATTCCGGTCAGTCATATTCGGATGAAGTAATTTCTCAAAAAGGAAGGAAGGAATTTCTCATGTAATTTCCATTATAAATTATAATGCTTGTGATTTCATGTCAATTCTGTAGATTTTCGATGAGCTTAACAGCGCTGCAGCCTTGGACGCCTTCTTCAGCCGGGAGTTTCCAGACGCCATTGAACTGATCGGGAAACAGCTCCTCGTGCAGGACTTTCTTTCCTCCAAGCCATCCCATCTAATCTCCGTGAAAGTAAGAAGATTTTTTCAAAATTCTCACAATGCCCCACAGAATTAAATTTACGTCGTCCACTAAATTGTTAACTAACTGGAGTAAACAGCGTTAAAGAACAGTTCCATTCCAATCCTAACTTTTCAGTGCAGTCCGCTAAACCACGGCAAAGCACTACTCATCGGTGATGCGGCCCATGCCATGGTTCCTTTCTACGGCCAAGGAATGAATTCCGGCTTTGAGGACGTCCTCCTCCTGGATGACTTCATTCCATCTGGATCCTCTCTCTCCGAGCTGCCTCAGCTACTCTCCAACTTCTCCAGGGAGCGTGTTCCCAACGCCCACGCCATTTGCGAACTCGCCCTCTACAATTATCTGGAGATGAGGTGTCTGGTCAATCAACCCAGCTTCATCGTCCGTCGCTATTTGGACTACAAGCTCCACAAAATATTTGGCAACGCTTGGATACCCCTCTACAACAATGTCACCTTCTCGCTCACCCCCTATTCCAAGTGCATTGCTCAGAAGAAGAGACAGGATGAGCTAATGAACAGGGCCAAACTTGTCTCATTCGCTGGGATCGCCGTTGCCATCACCCTTCTGGGTGGTCTTTTATGGAGGAACAATCCCTCCATTTGGAATGATACAATGGCCAAAATTCAAACATATTTCCAGTCCGGATCACCATAGTCCATTCCCATTGATCACACAAAAAAAAATCTGTGCATATTAATTTCATGTGGGAAAAAGTAAAACTTTGATAAAATTACAAAATCCCTCAATCAAATCTCATGAGCAGTTTTTTTCCCTTCTCATATCAGAGGCTGCCAATCGCTGGTAATAAATTGCGTCTGATCTTTCCTCACAATCTTAATATATTCTTATTGCACAAGCCATTAAATTCCAGGAAGATTTTTCTCATCGTCATCATCCCATTCATGTATCGTCATCATCTTTACAATAATCACGATTCACTCCCCTATCATAATAATAACACATGTTATAGCATGTAAAATTCCGGAGCATTATGACTTTGGCGTTCCAGGGAAAATCCCAAATTATCCAATCCCATTTTTTTCTTGTCTTCCCCCTGCAGTGATCCGAGTTCCACCGCAATCATGTCAAATCATCCCATTCAAATCCCAAACCTTGCACAATACTTTGTATAGTGGCCCATCATCAGATTTCCCACTGACATCAAAATAAGGAAAGGAACATGTAAACTTTTTAGTTATTGTTACTTTTTATGGAACTCTGATTGAAATCTCATTTTATCTTGAATTGCGAATGTTTCCCTTCGCCCCCACCCCCTCCCCCCGAAATGTCCTACTGCACTCCCTGACCTACTCTGATGCAAACTAGTCATGCGTATGGTTTCAATGAGGAATAAGGAAAAGTACAGAATATGATGCCTCCAAAAAAAGTTATCCCAGCCACGTTTTGTAAATGGAGATATGTATTATGGAGCGGAGGATTGGGAAAGCTGGAGATTTTAAGATATGGAGACATTTTGGACATGGTATGATCATGATCATACCATCATCATCAACAAGATATGATGTGGTGGAAGAAAAGGCAGGAAAAAAAAAGTTGAAAAATGCATTATGGATGATATACATCATTCCATTTCATTGTACATTTGGCTTCGCTTCACAATTCCCAGTCCCCATTAAATATTCCTTCTCATTTCTCACCTTTTTACGTCTGACGATGAGGATGATGTCGATGGTGGTGTTGGTGGTGGGGTGATGATGATGAAAATGTGAGAAATAAGCTGTACATCCCATTCCACATTTTATATATTCATTCTCCACTCGACTCTTACCAATTGGCATCCTCATACTATATTTGATTAGGCATGAATAGATGGAAAGGAAAAAAAATATCTTACACAATATTTTTTTGCTCTGTTTGGCACTTTTGGTGTTCTCGGAAAAGAAAAAGGATGCGTAGATACCTACGATATTATAATCATCCTAAGACAATGGGGCGACGCTGCTGGGAAGAACGCTGTCCAGCGTCCCCCAACGCACGTATACATGGTTGGTTGCAATATGAAAAATGTATGAAATGATGATAGCAGCATTAGCTTTGCCACTACTACTACAACTATTATAATTAGATGATGATGAACTGGCCATTAGGGCAAGAACCACGTTTCAATCATGTGTGGCCATATAGGGATGGGAATAGGAAAAATATATTCCATTTAAAAAAAACTGATTATGATTGTTTCTCCGGCTCCAGCAGACAAATTCTCTGGATGTGGGGCAAACTAAACTAACCAGCAAAACAAAATAATCCAATCATTTGAATACTATCACATAGCCTTACTTATATTCATCTTTATCATAATATTTTTTACCTGCTGCCTGCAACTTGATCATCATCATCCTCCTCCTCTGGAATATTAGAAAACAAAATCGCTATTACATCAACAAGATGGGTAAATAAGCTCCTGCTGCTGGGCTCCCACCTCCAGTTTCCCATGACCAGGGTTATATGACGGTTCTCCTGATCTGAGATGAAGTATTATGCCATTCATGATCATTGCCCATTTCCAATTTTGTTCACGAGAGCCCAGCCACCGTGTCTTTATCCAGTATTTAGACGAGGTTCATAGTTCATGCTCATTCATGCGGCTCCCTTCCCTCAATTCTGTTTTTGATAAAAAATAAATAAATGGATTGTACGGCCAAATAAATATTTTCATTCATCAATTGTGATGGTGATTGATGACGGTCCACTTGTGTGCTTGGCAGAGTCGTTGCGTGCATGAGAGATTTTTTTTCTTCCGCTCTCCTCTGGCCTCCTTTTTTAGACAATCATATCATGGCATGAGAGATATCCCAGTCATGGTGTCATCCTAACTCATCCTCAGCCACGGATTCCTCCCTCACAAATACCGTTTCTCCAGGTAGGAGCCCAAAGCTGGCCACTTGTTCTTTGCGAGTTGGCTGAGCCTGTTGGTGGAAGCGCAAGTGGAAGTGGAGAGCTTGAGTCGGCACGCAAATTCCGAAAGTGCTTTACATCCCATTTTTTTTTCATTCCTCTCCTCAATTGACATAGATATGACTCATATGTCATCTATGTCAAGATATGTTATTTTATCGTGTGTCTGTGCGAAAAATATAAACAGGTGTCAATGTTCCTTAGTAAAGAGTGCCGATAGCTGGAAAACATTTGGTTTTGAATGAAAGGGAAAAGACAACTTTAAAGCTGGCGTCTGGATTTATAAATAGTTTATTATAATGCCTTATTATTGTGCTGAATTTCGTGTAGAGTGAGTTGAGCGAAAGAAAAAAAAAACGTAAATTATTAATGAAGCGTGTCGCCACATATTTAGCCAGCTTAAAGCTTCATCATCCTGCCATCCCAAAATATGGAATATTTTTTGGGGTATAATGACATGACATGATAATATGAACTTACAACAAAGCATAATCACATTCATCTCTTTTTATCCTTATCATGACAGGGAAACTATAGCTCTGCTCTTGTTGCAACAGCCCATCAAACCAACTAAAAGTTAACCCTCGCCATAAATTATTTACCCTTGGCTTGGATGTCGATATATTCATGTTTTGTAATCTGCAATAGAGCAAAAAAAAACACGCAAAAAAGACAGAATGGGGGAATGCTAAAGAATCTAGAAATTAGTTATATAGAATTGTAGCAAAAGGAGATTACACATGTAAATAAATAGTCTTTCACTCCCTTCCATGGCTTGTTCAAACTTGTCAATCAAAACGGAAACGTGCAGTTTGTGAGGATTTTTTTTATCCTTCTGTTAATCTAGTGTGGTGTCTTTGTTGTGATTCTCTCTGAAAGAAACAAGGACGATGAGGAAAGAGTGAAAATTGCTACATATTTTTCCCCCTCTGCACAGAGCCAGTCCTTATAAATGTGACGGCTGGGTTTGGATTTGGAGTGATATTTTCGGGTGGAGTTCGTGGCGTAACAATAATCGACGGTGGCTTTCCCCTCACACATTTTGCGGTAAGTGGAATTGATTAGTTTTCTTTATCTACCCCTCCCCCCACATAAAATTTAATATAGGTATAGCCCGATTTTGAGGTGAGCTGAATATGGGAGGAATGACTATAGCTCCTCTCCATGAGAAGCGAGAAACACTTGAGTTTTTGAAGTCATCAAAGTGCATAGGGAGAAATACAAAGATGGATGAATTGAAGAGTGTAACTCATGCCATATCACGACTCCCACAAGGATCACACACGTTGAGCTGATCCAAGATCACTTAATTTATGATGAAGACGCTCAGTTTTCTGATTATTTTCTATGCCCAAGCCACATCCCAGGAATGAGCGAGGATGGGGACGATGACTTGATTAATTCCCTTTTTTGATTTAGTCCGCAGAGCTGGACCCCGTCATATCATGAATCATATTTTATCATAAAATATGTGCACATATCTTATATGCGCTTATCGGAGCACGATACTATTTACAATGTTATATAGCCTTGTATGAAAAGCATGAGGATATGAGCGCATTCCTAGAATCCGGATAAGGGTTCCTTATGAAAAATGTCGCTGACTATGGCCATAACATAACACAGGTCTGAATGGCTTTATTTGCACACTTTTATTCCATCGGAGAATCCCCTCCAGTACACTTTTGTTTGTGTTTTTCATTACAAAAAAAAAGGAAAAAAGGAAATCCCTGGGAAAAAAAACTGGAGGGATAAAGTGGCCAGGGCAATAAAACGTGTTGCTATTATCCTGACAAAACTTAAATAGCTTTAACCATGAGGATAAAAAAAATATGCTGGATTCGATCATCAAATATCGATGCTCACAAGGATATTATATTTTTTTCTCCGTCTCCCTCCCTCCCACATCTCCTCCGGCTGTGGAGAGGGTAAGGAAAAAAAAAGTCTCATTTAAAAAAAGAATATTGAAAACTGATCAATCCAGTTCGTTACTGGTTTCAACTCACCACTTATTATCATGTCCCGGAGGATTTGAGTTGCATAAGCACAGCCATACCTAAATTTCTTCCATATTGCATAATATATTCTGCTAAATATGCTCCCCACACCATTTTCTTTTTTTTCACCTTTGTCATACTTAACTCCATTCATAGCCAGAATATGCTCCGCTATTGACTTTGACTATATTGATGTTTCTCTGGTGGTTGCTGATGGTGGCATGGTGGGAATAGGTTGATGGTGGTGGTATGGTGTGGTGGCTTGGGCCCTCCTCTCCCAAAAAAAAAATAACTTTTTCGATGATGATGAATATCGTGTTTAGGTTTGCAAATAGAATGAGAGTACACAATGGAGTAGAGACCAAACAGAATAAGTAATCATCACTCACATTTTTATTTTACCGAGCCATCATCATCATCATCAGCAGCAACCTCCTCCTCCTCATCATCCACAATTCCGCACACTGCAAGTGTGTAAAATGTGCAGGGATAATGATAATAATATTTCAGTTTAAATGCACGGCCATAAGCGACTGCCTTTTTCTCCAAGTGAAAAGGACAGGTGAGGCGGTGGTGGGTTTGTAGCATGAAATGAAATGGTGGTATGGTTGGTGGTGATGATGATGACAAAACAGAAATTATTTCTGATGTATATGCTCCTTATCCTTATTACCACCATTAACTGTGCTAAATGTCTGCTCTGTAATATTGTTCCCTGTCAAAATCAGCGTCATTATCATCACAATGTGGAAGGAGAGCTGAAACGATTATGGATTTTTGTAGATGGATTATATATGCTGGGTTTGCCATGTCTTTGTCTCCTCTTTCCCAGCAGCTCATATCGCACTCTCCAAGCCCGTTCAGATTTTGAGAATGGAAGGAGAGCCGAGATGGGACTGTTGAATAAGATCATATTCACTGGACACGCTTCAGTTGAGGACGACAAATGACCAAGTTTTCCTTAGCTCATTTCTAGCTGGACAGCGTCTAACCCTCCATTGTCGTCATAAATGTGTGATGGCGGAAGAGAGGAAAAAAATGTTTATTTTTTTGCATGAGATAATTTGTTTAAAACATGAGGATGGCTGATGAATGATGATGATGTTGCCGTCGTTGTCTGTTGGTTTAATATATTTGTCTTGTTTTCGCCTGTAATAATTATTGGACATGGAGATGGGGACGGGATTTTTTTCATGAATTCAACAGACATACCCATGACATTGGAGATGTGAGATGGGGCAACAGTGAAATATTAGTTAAGGAGGGAGTCACACGTACACCAGCTCATGTACATAGCCTCCACTCCTGCTCCAACCTTTTTTCTCCATTCCACATCATCACCATATCAGCTCCATCCCCAATCCCAATTAGACAAGCCAAGTTGGTGGAAAACGGAGTGAATGTCAATTTGTTGAGAGCTCCAGAAAAATAGAAATTTCTCTGCAGAAAAAAAAGGAATAAATTGTTGTATGACATGAGAATGCTCGTACTGAGAGTGATCCATACATGATATATATTATTGCTCTGTTGATGAGCCTCGTCGTCGTCATCATAATCACCATCATCATCCTATTACTCCATATTAGACTATTTAGCTGGATAGATTATATCTTTGGAGGAGAGTATGCCAGGCCAGGGATTTTTCTAGTTAAGGCTGATATAATTTGACTGTTTGGTAGGAAAAGTATTTCCCCCCAAGTGCTAAATGAGGATATTAGCTGATTGTGAGCAACACTTGTTGTTCCTACTCGTCATCATCATTATCCTCTCCCCATCACCTCCATATCCCATCCCATCATCAATAGGAGTGAGAAGAGGAGGAATTCTGTTCCTCAGAGAGAAACGAACTGTTACTCAGTCAGTCAGTCATTCTCTCATTCTCATTTCCACACAGAGAGACTCCAACAAACAGCAACTCCTCCAACTCCAATCCAACAGCCATGAGCCATATGCATATGCCAGGTTAGTAATATAATAAGAGGGGCTCAAGCTCCATCAGACTCTGCTACTTTCAGCTTAGGCTCGTTCCTCTTCTTCGAGTTGCTCATGGCTGGTGCTGGTGCTGGTGCGATGTGATATGATGAGGGGAATGAGATCCGATCCTCTCGCTAATTTTCTAGTTGTCTTGTAAGAGTGAGACGAGAAGGAGAGAAACGCGTGTCGTCCGCTCCTCGATAAAAAATATATATCTACCTGTCCACTTACGTTTCCTTCTCACTCTCTCTCAACTTGGGGGAGATGAGATGAACAAAGAGAAACACGTCTTGATTCAGCTTGTCGCTTGGTTCTTGGCTTCTGATATTGGTGCAAGATAGGAAGTGGATTGGACAATATTGAGTGGCGGAGGAGTCCGATAAGCTCTGGTGCTGAAGGTTGATTTCATATCTAGATCCGGAGGAGAAACTACAGTCTTCCATGTCATGACTTTGTTATAAAAAAAGTGCCGGTGAGTGTCCTTGTTTGTGTGGAACTTCCCCTTGGGGACTCTAGCCTGGGGATGACATGCGAGTTCCTAACTAGATGAAATTGTTTAGCTCATGGAGTGAGCAATGAGCAATGGCTCTTTAAGCAAACGTAAACGTGCCTATATGAATGTCTGTTAGGAAGGAGCAGCTACCGTACTTTTGTTTACTTAGCGGGACTCATTAACTATGACAAAATGATAATAGACTGACGATAAGAATCCGGTCTTATCATACAGAAGCGATTAGCATAAAGGGAACTTTCTAGGAAGATGGAATAACTTGTATCCTCATCGTGATAGTGGAAAATTATTGTTAATTATGCTTCTGACAGGGCAAGACGACATGTCATATTTGATACGATAAGCTTCATTCTCTCCAAATCTCTCCATCATCTCCTTAGTGCTCTAGACAAGTGCTGTAATTATTCTCATGCAATTTTTTTCATTCCAAATTAAGTGGGCTTGTGCTGCTCCGTGCACCGCTCTAAATCAAGTGACTTAATGGGAATTCCATGCGCCCATCTTCCCCTCTTCGGAGGAACTTAAAAACAAAGCAAAGAATGCAAATTTTGTTTCTTGCTCCGAGCTCCTGAAAGATTTACTTGTTCTTTGTGCCTCCTGCCCCCATCTTGATTTATTGGTGGAGGAGAGTAAGCTAATCAGTCAACAAGCTCCTTCGGAAACACACTTGACTTCCAGAGGGAACCGGGCAAGACGGGATGTGAGTATTGTGTAAACACAAAAATAAATTCTTCTTCCTCCTCCGCTTTTTCCTATAAGGCCTGCTCAATAAGACGCTCTTGTTTTAAAATATGGGACGAGCAAAGTTTTTTTTAAAGTATGTGAGGATCCTCGTTACGAGGAAACATTAAACATGGACATTGTTATAAGTTTCAAGATGGTGATGGGCTGCTGAATAGGCCGAGCATGATCTTGAGGATGATGACGGGACTCTCTTCAACAAGCTGACATCCCACAGCATAATAATATCCTTTTCCATAAAAAACATATATTTAAAACTTTTGACATGTGTGCCCGTCGCACTCAGTCAGCCACATCCCATATTCCTCCACCGGAAAGCAAACTCCCGTGTTGAGTGAAACGGGGGAAACTAGCGATAAATTTTGATCACCGGCGATCTGTCTATAGCTGGGTTGAACGCAGCCAACCCAACCTGTGTGGTTTCCTTTTTGGTGGGCCATTAAAAAAACATTTTATTTTTTTAACTTCCACCATTAAAAAACAACCATCCATCTATCCATCCATCCCGGGTCTTGTTGGAATAAGTAAAATGGGCTCTACTGGCGATAGTTATAGGAAGCATTAAGGGGGAAAATTACATAAAATCTCATCAGTCCTAGCAAAGAAGACAAGGTAGGTTCCCATCTCAAGAGGAAAAAAGCCTCACCTCATCATCATCTTGTAAGAAAAAAAGATGCCGATCTGTGATAATATGATCCATTCCATTTGCTTATGATCCATCTCTGCTCTCTGCGCTATATTCTTTTTCTCAATCATTTTTCTCAATAGCTCAGTTGTTCACTTGTGATGGCAGAGAGTTTACCTAATCTGATGATTGTTACTTAAGCCGTTTGAGCTGCCAGGTTACGTAGTGGTCAGAGAAGAAAAAAAAATGGGATATGCAACTTGGCCTAAAAAAAATTTGCTCACGTCTTGGCATAGCATGCCACGCCATGCCACACCACAACGCAACACCACCTCAGCAGCAGGCATCCTTCCATTAAAATTATTTATTCATGTCATTATTATTATTACGACTAGCACGGTAGTTTACTAGGGGAACAGCCATTAGCCATTGCTATGATTATTATTTCATTTCGTTATGAAAAAAAAACTGAATGGTTTGATATTTTTCTTTGATTGGCTTCCCTTCTCCCTCATCCTTACCCTCCAAGTGAATGACTTTAAAAGTCGTCGAGGTCAGAGCTGAATATTCATAATCATCATCATATCCCTTCCAAGATTAGCAACTACCACAGAGCTCACAGCAGAAGAGCGCACGTCATATATGAAAAAAAATCGTATTAAAAAAAGATATGGTCCATTCCCAATCCTCAACCGTTATACGATCCTTCCACCTTTATGTCAATATAATGATAATGATGATTAACTGATCGGGATTGTGATTAGGGGAAAAACTAACTAAAGCATTCCATCTAGAGTATACATCTTATTGAGTGATAAAGGGGAGCTTATCAGGCCCCTGCCCACTCCTGCTCTCTCCCATTCCACTGCTACAGATTATCGAGCGCTTCAAGTGTAGCAGTTAAAAGGCTCATAAATGCTCACCAACAATCGTCCCAATAACAATCCCAAAACTCACCTTAAACTTTAAAGGCCAATAACAATAATGATAACGATATATGTTTAACAACAATGCCCAAACAGAACCCCAGCCATTATTATTATATGGACATGGAGACAATTAGGAGGAGATAAGAGAAGCTGATCCAAATCAATAGTCACCCGAGCCCAAGCCTAATCATATAAACCTGCCAGAAAACAATAATACGATTGGAAGATTTGTGAGTGTGTGGGCTAGAAATGGTCCATTTCTTTCAAAAAAAATATATAATTTCAGAGTTAGTCATAGCTTGGTTTTTAAAAAAACGCGTAGCCAACAACACTTTTTAGTTTACAAAGCATATAAATCAATTAGAGCTCATTTACTCTAGTTGTACTCTCAGATGTGAAGAGTATTTAACGGGGAGTCATAACTCTTCATGTTGCAAGGAGAGAGAAAAAAAATTTATCTGAATCTGTAACAAAAAGTGGAGTGGAATGAGCAACAGGTTTTTCTGAGCGCCGCATCAGCCATCAGAGCCATCACCATCGTCAGAGGCAGGTCTGATGAAGGAGAATTATATATTCTGAGAGGGATTTGGCTAGAAAAGGGATATTGATAATATTTCATGTTAGTCAACATTTTTATTTTTTCACAGGTCGCAATAATAATTGTGGGCCAGGTTGTAATAGATCATAATAACCTTGTTAAAAGAAACTAGTAATCTGAGCGTGTAAGCGAGCCTGCGCACAATTTTCAATATCTAGCGGATTAGCTATATTTATATGAGTTTATTTTATGTTGATCGTTAAAGGAACAATGCATAATTGTCACTATATTTTCCCGTTATCATCAACATGATCATCAGCATCCTAGTGGTCGTGATGATGATCAGATCCTAATAGATTTTCAATTGAGATTAGATAGAGAATGGGGATGGTATGAAAAAAGGGGCATTATTTGTATCAGAGATTGATTGTAAGTTTTTTGACCACCGCTCGACAACACCGCCGCCCCTCTCTGTGTCTTTAAGCATGTTTTTTATAGGGGAAAAATGACGCTGACATGGGCATGGACATGCAAGAATATTAAAAAAAAAGATTAGCAATGATATGATCAGAAGTAGACATGGCTGTACATGATATAATAAATATAATAATAAATCGTATAATCGACAGATCCAGGAAGCTAAATATGCTAAGGAAATTATCGATAATAGAAACCAGCATGAAAAGTAGACGCCCGGCACCCCGGTCAAAGGGGGGGGGGACCGGATGTCGTCCAGCTTCAGACTTTTCCCACCTTTGACTCATCTATCTAACGTACCTAAAGTCGGAAATGGAATTTCAGAAATTCAAAGGCATCCAACTCAAATTCAAAGAGCAGACAGACAAAAGGCTCATTTAACTCAATCCCATAACGAAGCAAAGCTTCATAATAATATTCTGCTCTGGTTATTTTTTTGAGGTTTGGGTTTCCACCTTTTTTGCATCCTTGCACCTGTGTCCGTGCTCCCATATTACGAGAAGTTACGAGGAACTTAATTAATTTTTTTTCTTGCTTTGATGCGATTCTAACTGCTCAGGTGAGGATCATGAATCACATGAAATATATGACTGGCGAGAGTGACAATGACTATGAGGATATGAGCAGTAGTTGTGCCTTGTGCCAAAAAAAAACTACGTGTTTGTTTGAATTTGACTTTTAAGCAAAAAAAAATACAATAATAATATTGAGCATAAGTCATTTTTAATCCTTTTCCACTCACAACCCCATTATATCTGACATGGCAAGGTGGCTGCTGATGCTGACGGTGGAGGGGCATTCTAGTTTGGATTTCCATAATAATATTTTGCGTATTCCGTTGGAGTCAAAAAAAGGTAATAAGATGGCTTTTGAGGATTGGAGTTAAGTTCAAAATTATTGTATCTTTTTATTGTTATCTCTCTGTTCTAATGCTGCGGTGGAGCTGGTTGGGATGATGATGATGAATGACTTAAGTGGAATGTAAGCTTTCCTTCCTAACTAATAACTTTTAACTGCCGCCATGATCATAATGCTCGTATTTCCTATTTAAATATTTTTGCATATGATTTTCTTCAAACAATTGTTGTTTTTTTCGGCAGCGGAGCCCCACTGCAAATAATGGATGTGAGGGGTGGAAGAAAAGAGAAATGTGTTAGTGCGGTGGGAAGAGCAAATAATTATTTTTTTCTGAGCAGTGCTGCCCTTCCTATTCATAAAAGCAAATGGGCTTTGCGAATTCTCTCATCTGGTCTAGTCCACACAGCTCCTGCTGAACTTTAATTTGAAGCTGCTGTCGTAAAAAAAATATATAATTTTTGCAAGGCGAGAAGAGAGAACCGTTTCTTCTCAACAGTTTTCCTTACTGCTCCCGCTCATAAGTCAATAGGATATATTTAATGTGTGCTAATCTCTAATGGAAATGATGATTGGCGAATTTTTTCCCAACCAAACTTAATAATAATGGCTGTTCATGGAGCAATCTGAAATGGGATACGCGTAGATGGATGTAGGACGTGGGGGAGGATTATATGCGGGTTGTAATAAAAAAAGGGGAGCTCACAATCAGCAGCATTGTGTTCAGCTAACTAAATGGGAATAGTTAAAAAGTGGAAGTCTATAATTGGCTAATAATATGGGATTAGGCATAGTGTTTGGCCCTGTTTGGAGTGAAAAGGAGGATGAGATAGATCTTGTCTATTGGAATGACATGATGACGTGACAGGGGCAGAAAATTATGCAGGTATTAATAATGAATTGAGTTTTCCTTCAAATCATACTTAAAATCCTTTTAAAGCGCTGCTCCAATTTCAAATTCACACAAGCACATACGTACCAAAGATGCCTGTAGATCATCTCGATCTTTTTCCTTGCCCTTCTAAATGCGAATGTATTATGTAAACTCAAGCCTAGATTTTTATTATCCCTCGTCCACAAAATAACAGGGGATGGCTCCTCATCAATTGCGAAAATCTACTTGAAGCATTAACTAGCATATATGGAGTTAAAAGCACACACGTGACGTTTTTTTTTCAGAATGTAAAATTTGCCAACAATTTAAATGAGAGAGGGAGGGGGGAAGGAGTTGAAAATGAATTAAGCAATTTGCACAAGTTAAAGATGAGAAGAAAAAATGAGCATCATTCATTGCTTTTGTTTGGGGATGGTAAAACAAGAGGCCACGCAGGCCAGAATCAACATCCACCACTAAAAAGGCATTTATAAAAGAGTACAAGCGTAATTGGCGAAACAAGCCCAGGCCAAAAAAAAACTAAAATGATCCAGTCGTTAAAACAAGGAGCTATGCTATGAATCCCCTCACTAATTCTACAAGAGTCAAGCTCAAACAGAAAGAGGGAAAAAATCTAATTGCTAAAACGATTTTGAAAGAGGAGAAAAAAAGAGAATTGGATTATTGCATAACGCCATAATCCACGCTAGACTAAAAAGGGGAAAACGGTTGGACTCTGGATGGACTCAGATCAAAAAGTTAGAGCATGCCAACGTCCTAAAAAAATATTCCTCGAGTTAGGGCCCATCCATAAATTACGTAGTTGCAGTGGGATTCCATCACTCTGCTTGCAATTTTCTCCCTCCACCCAAATCAAATAAAACAGTAGCCTTAACACTTTTATAAAAATGTTTGGTAAGATGAGGGAAGAAGGTAAAATGCTGTTTTGATAACGTAATTTATGGATGAGCCCACTTCAGCATGAATTTTCGTGGATGAACGACGACGAGGAAAACGGTTAACTGCTGATGATAATGATAATGGGAATGGTTGCATTAGACACAATTCCATTATATGTTTTTTCCCTCTCGTAAGTGGCAAAAGTGTATCCTCTCTTCTCCCATCCATATTTTCATTCAGTTATACTGACGACGAGGATAGAGGATCTTATGGCTGTTGCCGTTGTTGGCCTTGAATCCTTGTTAACTTTTAACATGCCACTTTTTCCCCTTCGCCCCTCTCATGACTCTGACGATGATCATGTTGCTGCTGCGGAGGATATGATGACGATGAACGATCATGATGATCATCATCATCATGACTGATGACCATTGTGATGGACACTCGTCAGTCAGACAGAAAGAGGGAGAGGATTAAGTTTTTTAAAGCAGGCAAGCAATAAAAATTATTCTCCGGTCCATTATAAATATAATTATATTCCAAGTTGATATCACCCGTGAGGGAAGCGTGGACCGAGGGATGGAGCAGTTTGTACGAAATATGCAAATGTGGATTTCAACTCCAAAAAATGGTTTGGATTGAGTCCATTTTGGAATCAATTCATGAATATATTTTCAAAGTCAGTTTAAAATGGGTAACTCGAGTTGATCTGATCATCCACAGGGAATGCAGGTTATGAAATCAACAGGATTCTTGTTATGCTGATTTGTTACAAAGCAGACTTTCATATTTTTTAAATATAACTTTTGCAATTTTTTCGCATCTTCAGAATAGAGATGTTTATCTTCTAGACACGGATGGTTGAATGAGAAGGATGACGGTTCGCAAGTTGGCAGTTTGTCATTCAACCACAAAAACGGGGAGGTTATATCAGAGTCGTGTTGTGATTCGTGTCATGTGCTCATATCATATCCTCAGCTTTCGTCACGGTACATGAATTCCACTCGCTCTTGAACAGGGACTGGGCTTGATATGAATAAAATTAAGTTATTAATTTGGGCTGGCAATTTGGAATCCTCGTTGTTTGCTCAAGTTGGTAAAAAAAATTGAAATAATATGTTTTGGGTTGAAATGGATAGAAAAAATCTGCCTTTTCCCAAGACAGTGTTTTTGAAAGTAAAATTCACATTTTTCATGCGTTTCCATGATGATCAATGAGATTAGCCATTTGCAGCTCTCAGCAAAATAATCTGTTTAATTTCCATGGAGAAAACAATTGAATTGGATATAATATTTTGTGATGGTTGATTTTTTTTCATGAAAATAATTAGCGACTTCCTGCTTCAAGTCAATTATATTGAATTATGTTAGTCGTGCATTCGTATTCATTATTTTTTTCCAAGATTCCAATAACAATTAAGCAATGAATACGACGTAGTTAAAGTTTAAAGGATATAAAATATCGGAATAATTTTGCTTACGTTCCTTGAGCCATTCCTGTGATGAAATGGATTAGATAAGCTGTAATTTGAAGCTGCATTAATTTCGCTTCTTTTCCTTGTCATTATACCAGTTTCAAGATGGGGATTTTATCGTCAACCCTGTGAATTGAGTAGACTAACCATAATTACCAAAGTGCTGATGCTTTTATTGACGTTTTCAATTTTATTTCTCGTCCTTGTCATCACCAGCCTTTTAAATCCTTTTGAACAATGAGGAGGCCGACTAATTGAGCTTAATTCGTTAACCATTAGCCAATTAAATGGGATTCCTCAACAGCC
This sequence comes from Lepidocyrtus paradoxus, assembly GCA_034696885.1. Lineage (NCBI taxonomy): Eukaryota > Metazoa > Arthropoda > Collembola > Entomobryomorpha > Entomobryidae > Lepidocyrtus > Lepidocyrtus paradoxus. The sequence continues at coordinate 28,808 of JAQGAH010000070.1, forward strand.
CCCAACTACTCAACTCTCCCAATGTCCCAACCAGTGAGCATTCTGCCTACTCAAAAAAAATGGAAAATTTGCGTAGTCACAAATCCTCGTCAACGGTTAGGAGATTATGAGGCGAAGAAACAAAAAAATCCCTTTTGTCTCCAAACTTTCTCCTCGTTGGGCTTACTCTTACTTTTATTGTGAAATGAGCTTCAGATCTGGATTTTGTTTTTCTGCCTTTTGATCCACTCCAGAAAAAGATGCTTTTGTATTTATTCTCCGGGCAGTCCTCGATAGTATTTTGTCTCCGGTTGTTATTTATTTTCCCTCAAGGGCTTAAGAAAAGCCGAAGGGAAGTAATAAAGCAGAATTCACTCATCTTCCTTCCTGAGTATCATCTCCGATTTAGCATTGTTCATTTCTTATTTTTTTCCTCATAAAGACGTCTGCCACCTTTAAGTATTCTTATTCATTCCATCCCACTTACTCTTTTCTTTCCTTACATCCTCTCCCTTCTTTATCAGGAGGAAAAATGGAATCTGGTGAAAGGGAAGTCGCCTTTGTCAGACTCCAGCTCTGTAGTTCTTCCTTCTCACAATCAGTCACCACACCTACAATATTCTGTGTCCAGATCAACCACGCTTTTTACTTTGCTCCCACAAAGGTGAAATCCTCCATTTCCCCAACTTTCTTCATCTGTGTGTGGGAGGCAAGCCAAAGCCACTTGAGCCTCCACTCCAAATCTGAATTTTTTCTCCGGAATACCTTCTCAATTGTCATACACGAGCTCAATTGAATTAAGTATGTGTTCATCTGACTCAAGACTCTTTCACAACTAGCTCCAACGCAACGGGAGGAAATGTTTTTTCCCCAAGTTGGTGGTTGGCAGCGGAAAAATTTGCTCGACAACTTTGGAATATGAAATGGGGAAGGAGGAATGTTGGAAGCATTTGGAACAGGCATGGCATGATCATCATCATGACCTGTTGCTCTTCCATCCAGTCTTAAACCAGCCTGAGAATAATGATCCTGAACACAAAAATCTTAACTTGTGAGAATATCCAGCTTCATATGTGATATGTCGTTTGTTCCCATTTAGTTTTTAATATTTTTTCCGTTTCCAGCACACTTTTTTATTTAGTCAGTCATCCATATCGGATTTTTCCACGTCACAACACAACCCCAACCTCATTATCCTCATCAAGGAGCAACACAATCCATATTACTTTTTTTTTCATTTCATTTTAGAGGAGCAAGTCGTGGCGTGCACAGTTTTTGTATGTGAATCAGTTCACATGTATCTGGATATCTTCTCCTCTTTCCCTCTCCATTTCATTTCTTTTTTCCAATCATCATCATCCTCCTCACCACCACCACCAACGTCCCTGGTTGGACGTGGAGAGTGGGAAAAGGAAGCTGGGAAAGTTTGGAGGATGCAGAGGCTGAGTTTGAGTGAAAGCAACTGCTCCCCATTACCCTTGTCATTCAATCCTGCTTTTCCTCAGGGCACTGGCTTCCCTTCTCTCTCTCAGTCAGCTAGTCAGGCATGGCGGAAGGGAAGTTGGGAGTGAGCCAGAGCACGTTTCCACACTCTAAAATATAAATGGTCAGATCTGCCCATTTCACCTGTTTGCTCCTCTGGAAAAGAGACAAAAAAATTGTTTGGTCATGACTATCCCTCCTTGTTTATGAGTGGCAATGTTTGCTGGAAAACAGGATATGAAGGAATTAGCAGTTAATTGGAGGACTATTTATAAAATATGATAAATGGTAATTAATCATGATTGTGATAAGGATTATCCGGTTAAGATGTTTAGGAGTGTCTTCATTAAAAGGATTTTTTTCTTGGTATCGTGTCACATGACATGCTCATATCCTATCCTTAGAAATCAACTAGAGAAAACTTGATTGGCCAACACTTATTTCCTCCGACTTTTCCTTAGCGATTTGCTTCGACTTTCTTCTTCCACTCACGAGGTAAATTGATGGGCGGCATGGATTTCCTTTTTTTGTGTATTTAGCCCAGTTGTAGTCAGATTACCAGAGCAGAGCACATACGAATTACCCATCTCTCCTTTCATACTATCCGCTTTAGAGGAAATCGGTGGAGGACAGCTGAATGCTTTTTTGTGTGAGGAGAGAAGTGACACCCAGCACACAAGCTTGTAAAGCTTATTGTTCAGACCCTAGGGTAGCTTTCCACTTACCATGTGGCCTTCCAATATAACTAAAGCTATGCTACGCTTTGGTTCAATATCATTTTAGGCCAATTGCCTAATTTCGCAATTCCCGTAACTATCAGCTTATTCAGCTTTTCATCTTGTTCAGAATGGAGTTTTGGGGTATTTTTTCTACTTTCTTCAGTCAACTCAAGGGCCTAGAGGCCTCTAGTCAAATGCGTCATTTAGGTCTTTAATTCCCAATTTTACCGTCTTATTTTTAGTTCAAGTAAAGCTATTCATTACATCTTAAAGAAAATTTTGACATTTCCGTTCGATTTTACAATCAACTCAAACTTTTGCGTTTGCCTCGGACACTAAGTCGGAAGCGACATTTACAACAGGAAGCTTCTGTTGAGCCCTGAGCCCAAGTCATATTCCGGAAGCAGTTTATTCACCATTCACTAATCCAGTTTACTTTCGGCATCAACCACATTTTCGTCCTTCAAGCAGGGACCTTTTGAAATTAAAGCAATTTAGAATAAACCCAACAATCGCATGATTCATGAAACTATGTTTTTAGTAGTCTGTGACAAGTGATATCGATCAGATCTTTGAAATTACTTCGAATTTTTTAAATTCTGTTTTCGGCTATAGATACAAATAGGTATGGGTTATAGGTCGGACAAGTTCAAAGGTGGACGACTTCTGGTCAACTCAACCCCCCAGAGACGGTCAATTGTTTTTTTTTGCATAGCAACATATAGCAAATGATACATTAGTGGAAAGCATATGTTTCATTACGTTTTGTCACTTCAATATTGGGTCAAAATATCATCCTTCAATTTCTTGCTATCGCTCTGAAGAGGACTAAATGTCTAAATGCCAAATGTAGGCGCGATAAAAGTATCGTTACTAACTCTTCCGTGACATCTTTCCAATTTATTTTAGTACTAACTACCGGAAGTCAAAGAGTCAACCTAAATCAAAAACAATGTTATGTTAGTCAGTTAGTAAATTAGTCAGTACTCAATTAATAAAATATGCATAAGAAATGCTTTTCAATTAAGAAATGATGTATCATTTGCTATATTTTACTATGCGAAAATGAAATTTGACCTTCATACCGGGGGAAGGAGTAAAAGGGTGTCACCCAACTTCAAACTATGACCCATATCTATCTATAACCGAAAACAGAATTTTAAAAATTCAAAGTGGTCTGAAACTTATCGTGCTGACAAACAGACAGACGGACAAACAGCTAGTGGATGTCAAAACCACAATGAAACAGTTTCATAATATAGAATAGCATTTTAGTCTATCACGGACCTCACCCAGCACCCCAAAACCGCACAATCACAATCTTTCCAATATTCTTTCCTTGTATCTCCTTGAAAGGAATGAAAAGAATGGGTCTAATAGCTTCCTTTGCATTCGAGGTCTCCCACTTTCCTTTCTCCACAGTGTTTTCATGGATTTCGGATCCATTTCATATATCATAGTATCAGCACGCCATATGTGAGTCCACCTTTTTGACTCAGAGAACAACAAATATCCGAATTTTCTTCTTCCAAGAGAAAAAAAGTCCTTCCTGTGTGAAATGAGGGGAGGTCCAAGTAATAATTTCCAATAAAAAGAACTTTCACTATGTCCATTCCCCACACCAGCAGCATCATCATCATGACTTGAGACAAGTCGAGTGTCAGCATGTATGTATGGTGTGCCGGTACAAGTCAACAGGATACGGTTCTAAAGGATCTTCTAGGTATTAGTGAAAGTACGGGGTAAAATCACTCTCCATTCAGGATGTAATCACTGGATTTCCAACAACTTTACTTCTTTTGTCCTCTCTCCACTTACCCAACTGGTTTTCTTCTGGAAAGTCTTAGATCAACTTTATTCCCCCTCCAAAATAAACGGGGACATGCCAAGACAGAATTCATTATCCCCATCCCATCATCATCCAATCACTTTTCTATTCAATTTATTTGCAAGGAGAAAATAATAATAATCAGTCACTTAGTCATGTAATATCCTCTTACTCTTTGCCACTTTCCAATAAAAAGCAGGTTAACTGTCTCCAATCAGCTTTATATTCACATGGGGAGAAGGTGGGGGGATCTGGAGGGGAGCAAGACTCCAGCGTGTTTCGGCATACATTTGAAAGTTTTATTTCTGTTTGTTTGCTGGGCTGATATATGAACTGATATAATAATGACTGGTTCTCCTCTCCTCCACTTTTCTCAGCTCATTCACAAAATTACAGCTTCTGAGCTAAATCCCATGAAAGCTTCGGAAGCTTTCCGCTCCCTTTTTGTTTATTTCACTCTCGTCCCTCGAGTTTTCCCCGGTTCCACTGAATTCCAGACTTGGATCCCGGTGCTGGAGTGGAACATTGAAGGAGAGTGAAATCAGCAAAGTATAAATCCTCATCTTTTCCTCCGATTCCCAGCAACACAATGGGCTTGGCTCCATATTATTTTATCCTTTCCATTGATAAAATGAGTGAGGGAAAAATGGAGGCTATGAACATAACAACAATAATTTATGGCCATGGTGGGGAAACGTTGGGATAATAAAAATGCCGTTATGATAACACCTCTCGAATTATTTTACAACATAATTTATTCCCCAGTTGCCCTCTCTATTCCCCTGCTGCTTTTCTATTTGATGTGGGAGGGTGATGATGATGGTGATGGAGGATGATGATATGCCATATTATTTTGTTCCGGATATGAAAAAAATGATTATCTCTTGGGCTGGTTGATGATCCGCACCAGCTACTTTGAAAAGTAGAGAGGATCTTTGTGAATTCTTTGGAAATCAGGGGGAAATCAGCAAAGCTTCATGATCCTCTCCACTTTTGCGACATTATCCTTCAGACCTGCTCCAAGCCATGTGCAACCAACTAAATCCGCAGTATTGACTCCGTTCTTTGTTGAAATTTGCAGTTTCAGTTGGAATGGATTGAGTTCCAGATAAATTGAGTGGATATGGCGGAGTTTCAAACTGCACATGTACTTACGCTGGGGATAGTAGCCCGTGCTTGTTTGCTGAAAAGAAAATTAAATCAAATGATTTTGTTTCTCTTTTTGGGAGGGGGAATGTCTGATTTGGTTATGGTGCACTTATCTTTAATTTTTACATGGATGGCTAAAAGGGCTAACACTCCTAATCATCTTCCATTGGCTTTCCCTTCTGTTCAAGGCTGGCTGCTCAAACGATGGAAGGACACTTTTGTGGAGGGTTTGGTGATAGGCTTGTGATAATGATGATGATGACGGTGGTTGGGAGAAAACAAAAACTTGTGAAAAGTAAATAGAGCCTTGATTTGCATAGATGGGAGGGAACTAGACTTTTATCAGGATTCAGGATGAGAGGATAAGTAGCTTTGTTGATCTGTCTTGGGACGCTTCCCTGGGTAGCTTACCCACTTATCATCCTTTTTCCACTCTAACAAAGTTGAATCTTATGCTTTAAAGTAATTTGGGAAGGGAATGAAAACAAAAACAGGTTATATGATTAGGATTTACAAATTACAGACAGATTTTTTTCTTTCAAGGTCCAACAAACTTTCCTTTTGGGGTAATATGATTATGTTTGTTTTGAAAAAAGAACATAATAATCATAGTGATTGCAAACCTAGGCCAATTTAAACTTGAAAAGAAAGTAAACCCACAAGATTGCATTTGACAATGCCACTAACTATAACTAGCTTACAATTCTAATCATGTTTTCCTTACAGAGTCATAATGACATAATTATTGAACTGGCTGATTACTTACATAGCAAAACATCCGAATTATAGAAAGTCTTCATTCACCCAGATTTGAGAAATTAGATTGGGCTGGAAAAAGAGGAAAGCTGCAAAAAATCAGCAACGTCCCAGCATATTAGCAATTCTGTGAAAATATTTGTCCTATGAAGCATAGCCATGTGAACTCCTCATGGGAAAGAGCATGTTCCACCTGCATGATAGAGAAAAAGTATAATAATACATGAGCTTTAGTGAACCATGTTTCAAATAAACCGAACAAACGACAGATTGATGAAGCTATGCTACGGAACTTAGGATATTGGATATCGCTGAATGTGATTGATATCGTTTGAAAACGAGAATTTGCAAATTCCTGAGCGTTGAAGTTGAAGTGCTACATTTTATGCCTGAAAAAATGATCTCAGTGCTTGTGAAAGGATGAGCATTAGGAATTGCTTAATAGAAACAAACTGAAAACGTATTGCACCTTGAGAGGAAGAGTGACCGGATGTATTTCTTTGAACTTTTTTGATCGATAGCCGAAAACAGAATTTGGAATTCAAAAGAATCCCGTAGTTATAGCGCTCACGAACAGACAGACATACATATCGAACTCAATCTTCTAATGAAGCGTATCCTGATATTATGAGCTAGAGTGAACCATGATTAAAATAATGATGTCACAGTCATACCCCTATTTATCCTCCTTTTGAGCCTCTGCGGGATAAAAGGGAAATCTGATATTTCATCCATTATACATATAATTCTACTCCTTGTAAAGTCTAGCGCTTGGAAAATAGGACTCTCACCATTACCAGAGCCAGCAACCCACCCAGAATGATCCCACCGCAAAAACAAGACATACATAACTATAGTGAGACATAATAAGCTGGCTAAACAGGTGATAACTTGATTTATCCCCAGAGGACACACTGCCACAGGAGGATATGGGGAGGATCACGATCAGAACAAAAAAAAATCTGCTCTCTTTTTTAAAGCTACTTTGCATAATATTGCATTCATGCGGGGATTAATATATTAAAAATAGCTTGGCTCTTGCCTGCTCCCCTCATATAGGAGGAACGTGAGAGATGCGCTCATGAATTCTGATCCATATTTATAGACCTTCCACATGACTATATTTATGACAGACCCCAACCTCAAGCCATGACTGGAGTTGAACATGTTGATGACAATGACGCTGGGGAGGATGATGATGATCGAGGCTGACATTGACATACATAAAATTAGAGAATTAACAACAATTATTTTCTTCCCTGATTCTCACTTGAGCTCGGGGGAAACCCTTCCACTTTCTCAGCCCTACTCCTTCTCCCACTCTTCTAATGGAATGAGTGGGACAACAGACCATATTGGTGGAGGGGGACAATTGCATTATTTTGTATTGATTAAAAGCATCATCGTCATCATGATCATTATCATCCTCCTCCTCGTGATCACTCACCATAAAAGCATTTACATTATGAGAGCCGGCTTTTAATTCGAGTAAATACGGGTAATTAGCCATTAGCAGGGAAAATTCCACTGGGCTCCGGCTCCGGAAAACCTGAAAAAAGGACGGTGGGCTGGAGGGAACAAGATCAATCTAATTCGCAAAGACATTATCATCATCGGAGAATAAGAGGTGGAGGAGGGGTAAGGAAACATAAGGTTTTTTTTTAAAAAAAAGACCTCTGCTTCCACTTTCCCTCACTCACTCAGTCCATGCGAGAAATAAGCCATCATCCCATATCCCATCATCATCATCGTCACTGTCATTCTACCAGTAAGGGGAAAAGGCTTAGAGCATTATTTTCTTCACTTGCCACTATTGACTTTCCCTGTTGTCCTGTTTTTATTACGGATATAGTCTCCGCTCTGCTTTCTCCTCGGCATTAGACTCACTCACATAGTCACTCTTGCCATTTTGCCATTCTTATTTTTTAAGTCTGTCGTCTCCACTTCTTGACGGCGTGGCTGTGGAATAGATAAAACAAAGTGTGAGCTGGATGCTGATGAATGCTAACAATATGGAGGGGAGAAATGTCTAAGGAGCTTGTGAGGGGGAGAGATAAAAAAATTATTCTGAGTCAGTTTCCATCCCAGCATCAGTCAGTTGTCTTAGTGCCCACAACAACCAATAATAAATGAGGCTTTTAAAACTTTATCCGGGAAAATATTGGGAATGGGAAGGGAAATATGAAAACAAAATCTAATTGGGATTATGGCTCCATCCTCTGCTCTGCCTCCTCCTCATTCTTCATGTCAGTCCAAAGTGGGTGGCTGTTGAGGCGACAAGAAATGAGAATTTATTGTGTTATGCAAAGAACGCATATCTGAGCTTCTGAGGATGTGTCTATGCCATGGTTGCAAAGATAGGGAAAGGTTTCTTGGAGAAAAAATGCTAAAAAGGTGTATTTCAGCCCATGTGTCTTTTCTGGACAAATTATGTAAGAAGCACTCCTGAAGCTTTCACTCCACCTCACACAATCATCCTGACATGGCTTGTCAGACATGTTATGAGGTCTCGGCAAAGAACAAGAACTCCTACTCATCTTTGTTTACCAGAAGGAGAGGAAAGGAAATTATTTGCTCGCTTTTTTATCATCCAGCGCGATCTTCACAATCATATTCATAAACCTGCCCTGCCTGAACCACCCATTGTTCTTGAAGCTATATGCAATTAAAAATATTTAATCTGGTTCACTCATTCTCCCGCAGAATGGGAGGTGGCACTTGAATGATAATTAAAATCCCAATAAACTATAATTTTTAATAGACCGACTTGCATTAAGTGTTAACACTTAACTATTCACATTTAAACTGTGCCTCTTCCCGAGCTAAATTCGGAATGGAAAAAAACATGACGAAATTAATATTTTAACCGACTATTAAACTATCTATATTGCAAATAAATATTTATATTCTCCATATCTTACCATCACAGATGCGTATCTTACTTCATTATCCTCCACCACTTAATTGAGTTTAGGCTAGGGCATTCAATTCATTCCTCGTAATTATCATTTCAGAAAGAGTCTGGTCGGGGACAACAAAGATAAATTTTTACCTATTTATATGCTTATTCGCAATAATAAATAATGGATTGACATTATTCATTACTTATTTATCATGGTTGATCTGATCGGAGCTATATAGCTCTCGGGTACAAAAAAAAACTCGACGTTCCTCTAAATTTATGGCTTTGGTGGCGTTCCCCCAAAGCAAAAATACTCAATCTGCCTTGAATCTGATGCCGACGCTGATGATAGTAGTTAGACGAGGAATGATAATGATGATGATCAATATAGCCATGTAATGATCAAATGATCATTCCTCCGTACTCATCCTTTTAAATATTTTCGCCATTATTTTGCGAATTTCATATGATTTTTAAAAATAGGTAGTTTCATCTAGCCAATAATTATAGGAAAGGTGTGTTCGTGTTCATTTTTTTTTGCAAAAAACCACCACTATCATCATCATCATTAACACCATCAGCATGTTTCGTTATTATTATCATTGTGACTATGTTTGCACGGTTTGGCAGCGCTGTTGGTCCCCGAGTGTCGTGGTTATGGCTCACAAGTGGTGGTGGTGACGGGGGCAGAAAAATATGTTAAAGCAGAGTCCTTATCACCAATCACAGCGATACGGATATAGCCCCAGTTATCTCGACATGATATACTTGTTTCCCATATCTCACATAGATATAGCTCATAGATTTATCACAAAAAAAGACGCATTGAGAGAGGAATGAATCCAATTCACTTTGAATATTTTAGCAGGTGCGAAGTCCAGCCTGCTCATTATCACTGGGCCATGGGACACGAAGAGGAGATCGGGCTGTGAAGTGAATAGAGCTTCCAGACTTGACTACGGGCTCTGGAGGAAGAGGGAGGTTCCATATGATGAGGACACGAGGATCAAGATATCAGGATGAGAATGGATGTATGAATTGAATACCGTTGCCTTATCAACATTTTATCCCCCCATTCGTCAACCTGTTCCCTGTCAATATCAATAACTCCGATAGATTTTTTCCCCTCCTTATCTTGATCGCTGAGCACTGACATCACTCATCCGCATCCTCATCAGCATTCCCTTTAATCTCCGAAAGACTTGGTTGAAGTGTCACCGACTCTGAGTGAAATGTGAGGTAAAAGTTGGGCAATCCAAGAGGGGAAATATAATTCTACGAGTTTGTCTGTCAAGTGGCGAGAAATATTGTGATTTTTTGTGACAACCCATCTCACTGTTGATACTTTCCTGTGAAAAATATTGAGAAGAGGAATAAAAAGGGAGGAATTATTAAAAAACATCAGAAATATCTCATCATTTTCTCCCTTTTCTTTTATTGATATTATAGTTGGGGCATAGAAAAGGGAGAATGTAGAAGGTTGAAAGTGGGAGTGAAATCGGAGAAGAGGAACAACTTTTTCGCCATTAATTTTTAACGAAGTTTATAGATCAGCCTGACCTTTCATTTGAACTGGGGTGGGATGGCTTGCTGGAAATGAGAAATTGGAAGTGACAAGCTAACAGGGAGAACAAAGTAGACGGACAGGCGGGAAAGTGGATTTCCCCTTTCGGTCGGGGGAGAGGAGAAGGAAAAGAAAAGACAAGAATACGAAGCAATTTTTTGTGAACTTTTTGCCTTTCTTCAGTTCGCTTTTCGTAGAAGTGCTGAGTGATAATGATTACTTCTAGATTAGAATAGTAAAAAAAGTGCTTATAGTGAAATTTAAAGTGCCGTTAAGTTTAGTTGAAAACGGAATGTGTATAAAACGTGTCTAAACTGGTGGGAAAAAATAATTGTTCGCTGGTAGATCGAGAATTTTTGTTTCACCAAACGTTCTCGTGCAAGGCATGAGTTGTTTCGTCTGTACAATGCCGCTCTTCCGAAGGAGTAAAAGTAAAAAGACAAAGCCAGGTAAGGAGGTGGTCATCCACCAAGAAATTGAGTAGTTAATTGATAAGTTCTGATTATAAGTAGTAACTATGTAACATTTCCATTTTAATTGCAATCCGCAGCGGACGTTCAAACCGTGAGCATCAAAGGAATCGACGAAACTCAGGGAGGCAAATATTCTTCGACAGAACCCCCCCGGGCCCCTCCCCGAAATAAGGAGTCGAACAAAAGCTCCTCCGATGGGGCCACCAGTCACTACCATCAGCAACATGATAGCCATTCCGGAGGGGTTCAGACTGCTAGTCAATTTAAAAATGGGGGTGGCGCTAATGCCACCTCCGGCACGAGAGGGGACGCCGGGATGATACTGGAGACGGTGCCGGAGAACTCCATATCGGATCCTAACCTACCTCCACATGGCTCCAGTATGTTCAACCTTTTTTTACTGTTTTTTTTTCCCACTTCCCTGCTTTCACCTTGTTGCTTGCATGTCTCTTTCTAACATTTTCCCTCACGTTTCCCTTTTCTTGCATGGACTATATTTAGCGGTAAATGTATCCTGCCCTTTCACTCCGGAATCTCACCGGAATTGTTGCAAATGGCGTGATGTTAATTATCTGACGCATATTAATCAGAATTTGATAAATGAATTAGATTGAAAAACTGCATGGGATTAAATTGAGCATGAGAATCAAACCAATTTTATAAATGGGATGCTACTTATTTACTTATGTGTTATCCTCCTCTGGAGGGAAAATAAAAGTCTCCTTTCAATCCATTCTTTCCTCTACTGTGGGATCTTAATATAACTCAATGTGAAATGGATAGGTTAAAGGCATGTTTGTAAATGTGTCTCTCTGCCTGTGTGTCATTTGATGTGATCTGTAAGGGACTGTTACTTGTTCTGTTATATGATTTGGAATATATATTGGAATGGAAAGCGGTTTGGAATTGGTGGATGTCGAATTGGTCCGTCTCTTTCATGACCGTTTCATGGAAACAATGTCACATTTATTCATATTGTTTTGGAGAGAGTAATTGCCTGTTTGTGTTTCTGTAATTGTGAACAATTTACTCGTTTTTTTTAATGATCTGGAATGGAGTGACCACCTTTATCGATGTGTGTGAAAAAGAATCTGTATATTTTTGTGTCTCCTCCCTCAACACAACTGTTCAATGTGGATTATTTTTTTTGTGGGGATTTTTTAAAATTGTTGTTGTGATAGCGGAAGAATGAAAAAATGGACAAAAGGCAACGGTCGTTGTTTCTCTCTCTGATTCCTTTAGATATGAGTATACAACATGATGAGGGTGGAGGTAGTGAAGGGGTTGGGGATAGCGGGAAAACTCCCTCCATCTCATCATCCTCCGGTGGTGGCCCCAAGTTATCATCTGCCGGGAGTGGAGGCTTGACTGGGAAAACGGGCAAACATACCACTCTCTCCTCCATAATCTCTTCCAGGGGCTCCTCCCCTTTCGCCCATTTTACCAATACGCTTGTACGAAATAGAACGCCAGATTACAGTAAGTGGATTCAATATAATAATTAATTAGTGTAAAAAAAACTAGTTTAACCAAAGCATATATTCTTGTCATATTCATGTCATGCGAAAAGTTGGCATTTTTCCTCGTCCTGTTCACATTACATCCCAGCCCCACAGGTGAATACAGCGCCAGCCAGTAGGCTACCCTCGAGTGTCTTCGATATAAAACGATCTACTAGCTTGTAGCTTGGCTGAGCTCCACTTGATGGCGTCAACATACCATGTTCTAGCAACGTTCTAGCTTCGTTCCAGAGAAATAAACTAGTCTTTTTGGATGGAGGTTGTATGGAAAGGGGGAAAATATATTTCAAACAAAGTTAACACACAGCTTGAACTTCAGCATGAGGAGGGGTGGTAGCGACAGGACTAACGTCACTCGATCCATCTCTCTCTCTCTCTCTCTCATTCCATCCAAACAAGTTTCCTTTTAGTTTTGTGCAAAGCTAATTTTCCTCTTATTTCCATGTGCCGTATGAATTCCTTCATCCATCCATCCAATTTTTTTCGCTTCCCAATTTTCCAATTTGCTCTTGCTCAGCTCTCTCGGCTATTAATAAAGTATCGTGTTTCCTTCCATGTCAAAATCATTGATTTATTGTATCAAAGCAGGATCCCCATTAAAAAGCAGTTCCTCTTCAATACTAGCACTTTATGCAGCAATCCAACAGTCAAATTGGGGAATATAATGGGAATTGAAGTTGTTTTCGGGAAAATAAAGTTTAACGAAAAAAAAACAAAAAAAATTATTCCCACGAATAAACTATTTTTTTCTCCCTTTCCTTGCCATCTTCCCACCTTTCCAAAAAAAAAAATGGAGTGAGCTCAATTCTGCTCCTTCACTCTCCACTCAATAGGAGTCCCATCCATTTCCCTCTGCCCGCAAAACTTCAACATCAATTCCCATTTTGCAAGTGGCAGGTGGAAGGGGGAAAAATAACAGAGCACTTGAGAGAGACAGGAGGAAAAATAAAACGCTTAAGCGCTCACGCTTTTAACTAATAATACGTTAGAGATAAACACGGGAATCGTCTGAGCATTTAGCCCATTCCTCCTCTCCTCTTACGGGGAAGGCAAACGCTCTCAATGAAACGGACAGGTAGACAGGGGGAATAGGAGCTGTGATGAAAAATGCAATAAACTCAATTCAGGGCTCAGCCACAGACGCTGACTTTAAAACAGGCTGCTCACTTCTTCTCTGACGCCGAACTCCATTAATTCAGCTCGACATTTCCAACGCGTTGGTGTGGATCCCCACTTAATTTCCACATTTCTTCCTTGTTTGTGCAGATCAGATGACAATTGATCATATAATATATTATGAAAATTGGGTCCCCATCAATTTCTCCGAGATCAGAAGGGGAAGCCTCCAATTTCTCAGCTTTCCCTTCTTGGCTTTCACGAAATGGGAAGGGAATTCCTTTTTATTTTTATCTCATCCATATTGTGTTGCCCATTAGGGTCGGGATGTGAAACAAGTTATCTGCTCTTCCAAATTCGGCTCAGCTTTCCCCATTATATTGTCAATTGAGCGAAAATAGGTCTCGCATAACACACACTGATTACTTTACCTTCTTGGAAGAAAACGCAGGAGAAACTAAATTTATCGTGGGATGGGAAGGAATAACGGAATAACGGGATCCTCTTATATCATGCATCCCATTTGGTTCATGGGCTGTGCGGGTGCATTGAGCAGTTTGCAGTAGTCTAATGGATCATAGAGCACAGCCATCCATAATCCCATATTTAGCTATCCCTAACGATGACCTTTTCAATCTGAATAGAAATGGGATGGGATGATCATTCCGCTCTATCATTACACATCCTCCCATCCCATATTACAAATATTTCATCTCGCTCCAATTCTCCTTCCCCACTTGTTTTCCAAGGAGGACACCTTATTTATTCAGGAAAGACGAGACTTGTCCTATCCCATTCTCTTCTCTGTAAATCCTCCAAATAAATCTCTCCTAATTGTTTCCATGGTAACCTTCCTCCTCTCCAGTCTGGGATGGAAGGTTAAAAGTATAATGAGGAGGAATAAATATAAATACACAATTACCTTTCACCCATCCCATTTCAAAACAATTATGTTGATTGCCTAGTTCTTTCACATGAGTGGGGGGAAAAGAAACAATTTCATTTTTTTTCGTCTCCATCTTTTCTTCTCATATTCTCATTCTCTCATTCTCTCAATTCTCTGTCAAGCCATGTGTATATATTCAAGATTTCCTCAGAACGGAATTTAGCTAAACGGATGGAGCTCAACATTTTATTGTCCTATTTTCCCCTATATCTATATCGGACCCAACTTAGTGGAGGGAAAATGTGCTTAATGAAAATGAAACGGGAATGGCTTCAACCTCCAAAAAAAATCCTCCTGCTCCCATGCAACAAAGTGAATTGGCGTGATGCCCAATAGAACCACGGCTTATGCCAGTGAAGAAGAAGAAAAAAAAACTATTTTATTATTATTATTTTCTCTCTCTCTCTCGGTTTCTCTTCTCGTTTTTTCCCCTAGCCTTGATACTGCAGATGTGTTATCGTCTTAATCTTTTCAAATTGTGTAATATATAGTAGCAGTCTTAAGATGATAAGGACGATGATGTTGATGACGATGATGGTGGTGGTGGTGGTTAGAAAGGTTTAAGTGTGGCTGGAATAGAGATATGACGAAGAAATTTGTGACACTTACGGCTTGTCTGTAGTATGTATATACTTGTACATTATCTTAATTGTGGAGAAATGAGATGAAGATGAAGTCGACTATATTTTTCCCCTCTTTGTGGCATTGGAAGAAGAAAAGGATATTTTTTTTTTAATATTTCCTTTGGATTTATATATTCTACCTGGCTGCCTCTTTCTGTGTGGAATGAAGTGTGTGCCTTTCCTTTCTCCTCGTGTCACTTTCCTTTCTCTCCTTAGTTGAGTCCATCCATGCGGCAAAAAGTAAAATGAGAAAGGACATATGATATATGGACTCATAAATGATATAGGAATAGTTGCGATTAGACGTGGGTGCGATATTTGGACATTTTTTTTCGCGAATGAAAGAAATCTCAATTTTTCCCCTTCTCTGCCCTTTTTCAAACGAAAGTTATTCTTTTTCTAAGGAATTTAGCACTGTATTGTATTGATGATGAGACGTGGACGAGAGGAAAAAAATAGAGAAAACTAAAGTTTGCAAATTCCCCTCCCCTCCTTTCTTCCTCATCAGTCATGATGATCAAGTTTTTTCCCCAGCTCTTTGTTATCTCTGGGAGGGAAAATGGGAAAAGCAGACAAGGAATGGCGGGGAAGGGAAAACTTTCTCTTTCGAAAAAAAAACAGCCACCCTTACTTTCTACATTACAACAATGGGATGGTGGTTGAGAAGAAGGAAAAGTTTTCAGAGTTTCCACTTCTGAGAAAACAAGTCGAGAAAAGAAAAAAAGTATCCTCTCTGTAATGAGGGAACTGTGATGAGGAGGAGAGAGAAATGACCAGCAAGAAGAAATAAAAGTGGGTAGTGGGGAATGTAACCTTGAAAAAGCAACCAAGGAAAAAAAAAGTAAATTCCACTCTTTCTCGGGTCGGGAATGATACTGGCTGGTTTCAACTTTCCCAGTAATATCCACATCCTGAAGCCCATATTAGATGATGATGATGATGTTGAGAATGGTATGCATCCAATATTAACCCTTTCCCCCCCGTATTCCCATCCAATGCTTATTTATAGTGATGCCTATATTACGGGCCGCGTTTTTTTTGCAAAGAGCCATGATATATTATATTCCCTTCCCCCACCAGCTTTCTCCAGAAGGGAGAATGAAAGCTTTTATTTTTCGGGGGAAACATGATCTTCCCTTTTTTGTTCCGGTTTGTTTATCCAAAACTTCCAACTTCACATCCTGTGTTCTTCCCCTCCCCCCCGTGAACGTCCAGTAATAAACGTAATGATGATGACTCCATTCCACAAAGTCCAAATATCTTGTCATTGGCTTGACCTTCTTTTTTTAGTGCGGAAGGCAAGTCAGAAATAAATGGGAAAGGAAGTCAAATAAATGTGGGGGAGATAAGCAGGTAACAAAAAACGGAGGGAAAATAAAATCGATTTGCAAAAAAAAAATACATACTTATCATGATGATTTTTTTTTTGCTAGAAAAATTCTATTCTTTAAAAATCCCTATGCAAATAAAGAGGGAGACCGCTTGTTTGTCCATATTCCACATTCATTTTATTTTTGGATTGATTTGGAGCCCCCCAAAGAAAATAAGTCTCCTCAGCTCTCCCTTCATCTGAAGCCTATACACTCTGGCTTGGTAATGCCCATCGACTTTCCCCTTTATATTTATTTCTCCTGCTGTTCCGAAATCCTGACAAAAAATATCCTGACGACAATTCAATGATGCTGCTGATGCTTCTGTGGAGGATGATGATGATGATGGCGATGACGATGGTCGTGGAGATGTGGATAGGGTGGAGGTGCCCCCTCTGGTTTGGCACTAGTGGCAAAAAAGCTAAAGCAGAGAGGAGCCAGCGGCAAAATGAGACTACATGATGGAACTAGAGATGATGATGAGGAGGATGATGATGATGATGGTTATAGCCATGCTAGAGTTGAATGCTGAGAATCCGGCCTTTTCCCTTGTAGACCGGTAGAAATGGTTGTGAAAGTAGAGAACAAGTGCTGGCTTTCCATACAATTCATATTTTTTTGGGGGGGGAGTGTGTAAACCTCTCTCTCTTTCTGTGCATATTAGCCGATTCCCTTCCATTTTGATCGATTTTGTGGATCGGCCATCTCCCTCATTCCTCACTCCTCGCACTATTCACTCCAGCTTCTGTGCTCGAGGATGGGAATGGCTGGTGGTGGAGGTGGAATACTAGAAAGTTGTGGCAGCTAGAACTGTACGATCCCTCCATATATCCCTCCATAGTTCCACTCCATCCTCCATATATTATTATCCATGCTGTAGTCCCGTTTTTTTCTTTCTGGTTGACTCTCTTTTTCCTCCATTTCCACAATAGTGAGGAATTCTCATAAAAAATCCTCCTCTATCTTCTCCATCCATCCATCCTTTTTCTCGACTAGTCAAAAGAAAAGTAATAATATAATGCTCTATCTACACACAAGTAAGGAGCCACCACCAACAGCACCATCCTCACTCCATACCCGATGATGATATGACTATATGCTTTTAACTTGGTTCTCTTACAAGCCCTCCACTCTATCAACTTGTTTCCCATGGAAAATCAAATAACGGAGGAAAAACGAAGGTTTCTCCTCTTTCATGGGAGGAAACAAGCTTCCTTCCAGATCCACACCAAGACTCTTCTAAGCTAGGTGTTCCTCCCAACTGGAAAAAAGGATGAGGATGGGAGCTCCACAATCACAGAGGGATTGTGTAAAAAAAGTAGACATTTCTTTTCCAAAATCCTGTCGCTTTTTTTCACAATCTTATCAAAACTCTAAAAAAGGGATGATATTATGTCCCTTGAAAAAAATTGCAACTTTTTCCGGACCACTTTAGAGGAAAAAATGTAGAGGAATTTCACAGAACAAGATTCTTTCTTCCCTTTCCCCTTTCTGAGAATGGTAACAACTGGTGGTCCGTTAAAGGGAAAGTGAGAGGTTGATGAGGATGATGATGATGACGAGTGATTTGAAGATGATATAATGAGGATGCTCCCGTTTAATGCTCATATCCGTTTCCACCTTCGAGTGAGGACGTTGAGAAGAGCTAAACTCAAGTGCTCTTCCCCTCTCCCCATTCATTTGGAGAAGGAGTTGTCGTCCTTTTCATTCTCTTTCAGCTCATGTCATATCATATCATATAAAAAAGTCTATATGAGATATTGACTGGAGATCCCTGACTTTTCTCGCTTTCCCCAACCCAATCCTCTTTCCTCGCAGCGGCCTCCTTCTCAGCACACGAAATCCGTGGAATATAAAAATAAAAAGACATTGTGCCGGAGCCCAATAAGCTCCTTCTGAGAGTGTGGCAGAGCTAGCTACTATTTGGCCACAATAATAGTTAAGTAGGTGGATGATTTCGAGTTTATTATTTTTTATTCTATTTTTGTCTCAGCTATAGCAGCCAGCACCGAACCAACTCAATTGTCATGACTCATTCCATATCATTTATTTCATTTTCTGACTGCCCTGAGCTTGCTTCCCCTCCAAAAAAATGTGCTGAACGCTTTTGGTGCAGAATCCAGGATAATGCTGGTGGTCACGATGATGATGGTGGTGGTGATGGTGGCGAGCTGTATTGTTGATTCCAACCATAATATAGCTTATCCAGTGATCCAGTCCACTTCTTGTTTTCTTCCTTTTTTGGCTTCCATTTTTTTATCCATTCCAACAAAGTTTAGCCATTGTTGGGAAATAATGTGGGAGTTAAGTATCTGCATCTGGGATAAATAGTTAAGAGGGAGCATGACAGTCATTCCAATAGCAAGAACGTTTAAGGTTATCCTTTTTCTCATATATTTTTTCGCATATGCAAAAACTAGAAGATATTAATTAGACGAATAAATCGGGACGGAGAAGAAACGCGCATAAATTGCTATTCCACATTGCCTGATATGGATGAGATCATTAGCCATGTTTGAGTTTTCCCCACAACGATGAGTATCCCTCCATAATCTGGATGGATATTCATGAATCATGGGAAAATAATAATAAATTTTCCCCCCAGATATCGTAATCCCTAATCCTGTAATCACAATCAGGAAGAGACTAGAGGAAAATATGTGGCAAATAAATTGGGAGGAAAGACTGGGAATGAATCATGCTATCAATAGGCCTCCATATGGATATGGATGATTGTTTCCAATCCAGCCAAATTCATGCCTAGCCTCAATTTTATGTATCATCTTATTTCAAAGAAAAGCTGGAACAATTTCCAGCAAAAAAAATATTAAAGACATGTCATAGTCATATCAAAAACAAAATTCTTCCCAAGATCAGAGAAAAGTCGAAGGATGGGAGAGTTCTAAACATGTATGTTGAGTTAAGACAAGATCCATTCCCTTTTATGAAGGATCATGCATTTTATTAAGGGGAATTTGTTTTAAAGCCGGGGAAATGGAGGAAATCAGTGAAATTGGATTTTCCATTTTTTCTCTCTTCCAGCATCAGATTATATTATCAATTTGAACAAGGGACTGAGTTGAATTTCGCTGGGAAAAAGTATAAAAAACTTTGAAGACCCCCGACATAACTGAAGATATAAAAGATCCAACTTTTTCCTCCAATACCAGCAGGGGCAGAGATGATATTAGGGAAAAAAATCAACTAAAAATTGGAAAAATTTCTGTCATCCTGATATCCTCGTGTCGCAATACATCTCTCTTGTCACATCATAAACATGACCGACCAACTTTTCCCCCCTCTGCTTCCCTCCGTCGTCCGTCTTGGAACTTTAAAAAAAAATATAGACCGTCATCATATCAACCTCGTCACATCATCACATCTGTGGAGAGAGAGGATAAGGATGATGATTTCACGTTGGATTTTTTCATATGGATGGCTTCTCAATAGTCCACGGGCTGAAAAACATGGCATGAGACATGAGATCAAGATGATGATGATCACGGCTAAAAACTTTTTTGATGCGAATATTACGGGAAAGAAATGAATATGAGTTGGAAAGATGGAACTTTATTTTTGCACGATATATGATGCAAAAAAAACGTTCTCATATCGTCATATCATATCTGCAATAATCTGTCGGAATTAAACTTTTTTTTCAGAAGTATTTCCCATCCATATTATAGTCTCATGAATCGTAAATCGTACAAGATGCCATTTGAATATATATGTGGATCCACCTGTTCTTGAGTGGTGGAGAGCCAAAGCTATATCTGGCTCTGGCATTCATCCCCATCATCATATCATCAGGATCAGAGAGGGATCCACGTTCCACACGACACATGAGAAACGAGATGGGGTTCCCATCATGCAAAAAAATAGTTATTTTTTTGCGAAAAAAATACAGCGAGTTAAAGAGCTTAAATAATATTATCTATTTTCATTTAAATCCAAAACAAAATCCAATCTCACTCTGTCCATTCAGTCATGCAGGAATAGGAATGGCTAATGTGGGTATGAGTATGGCTAGTTTTTTTGGATGCTTATCCTCCATGTCTTCCATTCTTCCCACAATTACGAAATTAGGATTTAGGATCAGAATGGAAAATATTATTATGATGGAGCTGTTTGGCCGCTGATAAAAGGGAAAAAAAACTCTGCATGAATGATATGGATATATTTTTTTTAGCGTAAGCTCATCCACGTGATGATGATGATGATGGGAAAAAGGTGGCATAGCGCTGATAAACGGAATATGACTTTCCTCTCTTGCAACTTATGTTCTGGTGAACTCGGTATTATCAATATTTTTTTCTGGATTCAATATGCATAGTTCTGGAAGCATTATTATTATCATATACATAAAAGGCTTGCCACAGCCACCACCAGAGAGCCGCAACAAGGGAAGGGAGTGAAGAAGAAGAACTAGTTGGCTTTTTCTTCATGGCTCGTTCCCCTTCCATCCAAATCTATATGTGATGGGAATATATATATGATTTTTTTTCTCGCAGAGAATAATTTTACGAGCAAATAACCTCCCAACGAGGAGGAGGAGGAGGATTCACTCCGCGAAAAAAAATTGGAAAGGAGAAAAGAGAAACGTCAGTTTTTTTGGGGGAAATGCAATTTTCCGTATACAATCCATGTATCCCTACTCAACTCAGTCAACTCCAAACTTGAGAAGTATGTGGAGAGTCCTTTTCCCCCGAAATGTTAGTGGTTGGGAGAGGATTGGAGATGAGGATTTTCCTTTTGATAAGGCCATGTTTTTCGAAGGTGGATGGATGGAGGGGTATGCGTCTCCCCATTTATTCCCCACCAAGGCGAGCCAACCTTGTTTATGCTGTTACGAGAGTGTGCGAAGACGGGGAAAAAGGCTGAAGATAAAGTGTTCGCATGGAGGAGACGGTGGAAGCGCTACGCTAACGCTGGGCTTTGCCCCTATTATATAATACATGGATGGACTAACATCATCGCCTGTATTTACGTAGGTATGGAAACGAACGGAACGTTCACGCGAGTGAGGTTGTTGATGATGATGTGGAAATGGAATAAGCTTCGTGCATACGATGATGACGAAATAGAAATGTTTCCAATGCAAAGGTTCTCGCTAGAAGTTGGAATATAGTTGGGATTGGAATTTATAAGCACAAGGCTTGCTCATGTTCCCAAGCCTGCAGAGTTCCAATGAAGAAAAAAAATATGTACTTCTTTCCCATTTCCACGGAATGGAGTGGAGAAGTGAAAGAAAAACGTGAGGAGGAAGGAGAGGCTTTAGGAGTGGGGACGTAAGGAATGGCTCGGATATGTAAGTCCCAATCCATTTTCCGTGGAATAGGGAAACCCAGAGCTGGCTAGCTTTTCAAAGGAGTTAACAAGCTACTTTTATGAAGTAGTTTTGGATTAGCTACAGCTAAAATACACTTTTTTCCTAGCAGTAAAAAACCACTTCCATTTACTCCAGCGTACTGACAATTGGACCTATCGGCGTCAAAAACTACAAAATACTTATCAATCTTCAATTGGACTAAAAGTGCCTTCATAAAGAGCCATTTCTCACCGTCCATCTTATCAAATGAGGGAGAAGCCTCCAAGAAATTTTCAAGATTCAAGTTTTAAATAATTTTTTAATTTTAACGAAAACGATACGAGTCAGCCATCATTTTTTTCAATGTTAAATTAAATACGGTTTTTAAAAAAATCTAAGGTTAAAGAAAAGAAAAAATCTTCCCAAGTTTTTAATGAAATGAACAACACGCCATCCCTCGTTTATAGTTGCAGTGTATAGTTTACAGTATAGTTGCCGCCAATAGCCGGAAATACCCCAGCTGCTAGCTTTAGCTGTGAATTTTCGCAGCCGCTACCCAGCTCTGGGGAAGCCAGCATGTCATTTTTTCTGCAGGATTGAGAGAGAAAAAGACTCCATTCATTTTCTTTAGAAGCAGGCCTAGGGGAAGGGAAAAGGAGCTTGGAGGGATATACGAAGAAAAGGGTTCCTCCACACCTTATCAAATAGAAAAAGTAAAATGGGAATGGAACATGTCTATTATAAAACCTTTCTCTCCCTTTTCCCCAACAAAAAAAAATATTCCCTCTGCAGAATGAGAAGGAAAAGGATAGAAATTTTATGCAGCAACTTTGGACTTTCCTTGACTCCTCCATCCTATTCCTTAAGTAAATATATATATATACTGAGGAGCGGATATATCTCTATCTAATGCCGTGTTGTATTATTTTTTTTTCGCAAAAAAAATATTGCATAGTTGACTCCTCGCCTTGTTGATGTTGGTTTGCTATTATATGGATTTTGATATGATAAGGATATTTCTGCCAGGACTAAAAGGGAGTACGGAGGAGGGCGAGAAGTTATATGAAAATTGAAACGAGTTTCGAGTCAAGTTGCGAGTTGAGTTCTTTCTCTCTCGGCTCGCTATATGATAAGGTGTTGGTATATGATTTTGCGAAAATCCAAATAAAAAACTCCTTGTTTCGCCAGAAGAGATGAGATGAGTATGAGAGGACGGGCAATAATGGAACGGCATAGGGGGAAAAGGAGTTGGGGCTTAAGCCATTATGTATTTTTTTTATTATGTTCTTATTATATATGGGCATATACCTAGCTCAAAGTGAGTTACCTACTCCCCAACAACAACTCTGCTGGTTCGTGTTTTTTTTTCCTGAGAATTTATATCGTCTTCGCGTTTGAAAGGAGATGGGTATATATGGCTTATTCCTTATCCCCTACCTATAAAAAGAGGATGATGAGAGGACATAAGAAATATAAATGGGGCTATGTCTAATGGCTATGGATGGATCTAAAAAACTCACTTGACTCTCCGCTCCGCATATCGTCAGAGGAGGATGATCAGGAATATACCTAATATACTGCTCGTATTATGCCCAATATATAGTTCTGGTTTGCTCCTTCTTCGCTTTTTACAACTTTTTCCTCCTATGCCTCTGGTATGTTCATGGCGAATATTATATTATCCTGTTTCGCTTTTTAATATGAGGAAAAAACCAGCACCAGAGATGGGCACGCTTCTGAACGAGCATATGAAGTTGCTCTAGAGAAATTTACCCCAATTCGTTAGGATAAATGAACGTTTGTTCACGAAACATTGACATCTTGACTTTATGCTAGGTTTCAACCTCTCGTTGACAAATTTTGGAGTTGTTGAGCGCTTGTCCTGTCCACTTAGCCAATGTCAGCAGTTGTCGGTTGAAAGTAATTAAACAGGCCGAAATTTAGGCAAAATCGATGACTGGGTTATTCTGAGAGCCTAAAATTTGGGAAACATTTTGGTCCTTCGCCAATCTGAAATCTGAGCAGTCAGCTATGGCTGTGCTGTTTGGTTGTGTGCGGATTCCTGGAGTGAATTAGCAGTTCTGGAGTGGATATAGTAGTTGGTCCGTACGTAGCTTGGATTGCCCATGATAGTCAATTGTTTCCAATCTCTCTGCGTGTATCTGTGTGCAGTGCACTGCCGACTAGTCGCACTCGACTCGTTCAATGCTTGTGCTGGGAGTGATGCGAATGTAGTGCGGCTGCTGGTATATAGTGCTGGGTCCTACCAAAAACCCCATACGGCAAAACTCTACCCAAAAAGTCTAGTCATAGTCCATTCCATTCCTCGTCTCTCACATATCGTGATTCTGATTATCATGCTCACGTTCGGCTCTTGTGCCTATATCGTAGAAAATTGTTTGTTGTAAAGGAAGAAAAAGTTGGAGAGTCGAGAGAATGCTGATGAGTGAAGGAGAGAAGGTCTCAAGCCTTCATGTTTCCTAACTACAGACATACAATCACACACACAGGGACAGACACACAGATCCTCACACAACCCAACCAGGCACAAGGCACAGTTGTTGTTTTTTTATATTTGTGCAAGCACAACAGGATCAGAAGCCGAGGTGAAGGCATTGAAAAAAATAACATTTAACATTTTTTTTTATATATATATTTAATCACTCCACCGATTATTTGGATCGAATTGGAGCAAATTTGCCGAACAAACTTTAAAGAACTCTGAGTTCCAGGAGGGAATTGTTCAACTTGGCTATTTGGCTTTAACCCATACTCCCTCATCCATATTTCAAAATAGAGAAAAAAAAGTGGAGAAAAAGAGCTATAAAGTTATCTTCCAAATTGGGAGACTTTCGGTGACTTGATGGAATGCTAAGGAGGTGGTGGTTGTTGGTGGTGCGTGGGCAGTTTTGAAGAAGAAAAAGTGGAGAGTTTCCCAATTCAGATCACAAATTAAGGCCAACATATTTCATAGCAGCAGAATCATCATCAGCCCATGCAAAAGGCGAATTTTGAAAAAAAATATTAAAAATCATCTTTCGATAATTCATAATTAAAAAAATTAATGCGGAAAGTGAAATGATGAGGGACTGAGACTGAGCTAATTGGCGTTGATTGGGAGATTGCTGTTGGCTGCTGCTCTGTTGTCTGTTGTCTGTGTTCCCTGAAAAGGCCAATTGGTGAATGATGTGTGAGTGATTGTGCTATGCTGGTTGTTGGTGGGAAGAGAGTTATCAATTTTTTTAAATTCCCCTTTTTGTGAGACAAGCCTGAGAGTTGACCTCTGTGTCCGTCCCAGGAGTGAACTGGGCGACACTCAAATATGGGAAATGCTACAACCAAGAAAGGAGATCCAGCTGAAAATGGTAATATTAACTTTGCTTCTCTTAATCATCCCCCAACTCAGTTTAAGTTTCCTTTATGACGTCCGGATAAGGATTTTAAAGATAGCTAAATCGATTTTAACAGAGCAAACATAATGTTTTAACACGATCAGTGCGGTTAGGCTTGCAAAAAAAAGGTTTAACAGTGATGCAGGTTTAAAGGTTTTAACGGGAATTAATTACGGTGCAATACCAATTTCAACATGGGTCGTCTGCGAGTGGGCGAGAGGACGGAGTGCCCTAAAAGAAATCAGAATGATAAGCAAATTACAGAGGAACATAATCCTCTCTACCTACCAATATAACTTTTTTTCTCGTTACATAATAATAGATTCCAAGAATTTGGAGAAAAAGGCCATTGGGTCTATTTGCTAATTTCATTGACTCCAGCAATCAAAAGTCAAAATACTTTCGCAGAAAATTGGTTTGTGATGATTTTACGTTGTACGTTGTCGAAAGTAGGGAAAAACTAAACAACAACTCAATTTACTCTAATTACCGGGCTCTTTGCGAGCCCATCTCGAGTCTCGAACCGTTACAATCAAATAATTTTCTTGAAGTCCAACGCGTTCTACTCAATTTTCAAAAGCAAGCTTGTCAATGAACATGTTTGATATTTTTTCGCAAAAAAAAAAGAAAGCACAAGAAAAACTTTTATGTGTATGTAGTTAACTTACCAGAATAAAAATCCATCCTTTCAGATTATAAATTATCCAACCTTTTTTTCCCTTCCCTTTCCTTGAATATCCTTTCATTACGCCCTTTGGGAGCGGAATATGGAGAAAATTCCGATTTGAAAGAAGCTCTCTCCAGCCATTTGTCACAGTCTCCTCATCATTCTCACACGCCGATGATCATTGATCCATCTGCTCAGCAAGTATTATAATTGGAGGGGGAAAAATGGAGGTGGTTAAGTGGATGGAGTGGAAGTACGGTAGAGAAGGGGAAATGTAATCAAATTATAGTCACACGTCACACCATCAACATCCCAGCCTAATTGAAAGGAGCGTTTTTAACGGATTGTTGACTTTTCTATCCTTATCCTCCACTTCCCTCCCACCCACGTTTTTCCCTCTTTGCAAAATTACGCTCATAATATACTCTAATACTCTTCTCAGCTTTTCTCCCTTTCATACCTTCCACTTTCTCGTAATACGTGGGATCCGTTGTCCTGGCAACGGAAACTGATCCCGTGTCGGCCTGGACTTGATCTTGAAGAAACAAATCCGATCTCCTTACTTTCCGCAGGTTTTGCGAAGATTTGTTATTGAAAGAGGAATTGCAATGCAATTCCCTTCTGAAAAGCTCCTTTAAACTAATCCTCTTCTCGTCCACAGTCCACACATATTATATGGCTTTATTTACACTTTTTTTCGCAAAAAAAATCCACTATCTTCACCTGATTCATTCATCTTCTCATATTACTGACATGACGACGTCATGTCTGACTTCCACACAACCGTATTGACATTAGCCAAATCCATTTATTTTCATTCTTCTCTACCCAAAGGATTGCATTGCCAATCGGGGATTGGATTTGCGAAAGAAGGGATAAATCATATGACAAGAGAGATGAGATGAAGCAAAGCTTTTTTCTCAATGATTCAACCAGTTGTCATTTGTTTTTCAAATATGCCAAAGATAGTTCAATATAAATATTTGCTTTGTTTTTTCAATGGTGGGGAGCAGAACAAGTGGAAGAAACATGATTTGACAATAATCGTAAAACCCCACTGGGGGAAAACTTATGATCATTTGTGTAATTTATTTATTAGAGTTGGGAGGGCTCTTTTCTGCCAGTTTTAGATCTTTTCTGTGTGGCATCGCACGATTATCTTGGGCCTGATGGTGATCACTGGTGGTGGTGGTGGTGGTGGTGGAATGGTCATATAAAAAACAAGAAGTATGCATAACATAACGTAACATTTTTTTTTCTATCTACCTGAGCCTGATGATGATGATGATGATCATGATTTGATCTGATCTCCTACCGCTTCATCCATCCACCTTCACTTCACTCCTTCTCATATCTTGTATCTTGCTCGAATCACTATCAGCAGCGTCGTGATTTTTTTTCTCCCTATCTCTCTGCAAACAGTCAACAGCCCCACCACCACACAAAGTAATAATATGACAATTGACTTGTTTCAACTTTTTTTGGTTGATTGTTATGTGTGGTATGCGAGGAGTCAAGGATTTCGCGAGTGCCGGAGTGTAGGATGAGTTGTGTGGTTGAGCTTTGCGGGAGTGACATTGGCGCTGGTGATGATGATAATCCAAGTTTTTACTTTTCACAATCCTATCAGACTCCTATCATATCAGATGAATGGATGTGCTATTATGTTAATAGAGTAATCATTCCACCTCTACCAGCCTTCCATGATTAGCTTTGATGATAAAAAAGGGGAAAAAAATCTGATCATATTATTACTCCTTTTTTTATCTGCACCACCTCCCTGAATAAAAAAGGGGATAAAAATCGGGATAAAGCTCAATAAAAAAGGGATTCGCTGCTAATTTGGCATTGTAACGGGGCTGTATGGGAATGTCGAGTTCTATTGGGAACTCTAGGAGGAGGCGGAGGAGGAGGAGGATGAACAAGAATATCGAAATTTGTTTTGTTTTCAATGGAGAAATAAAGAAATAAATGGTCTCTTCAAGATGACATGTAATAAATGAGAGTATTATTAGTGAGAAGGTGGACAGATGGTAGAAGAGCAATGAATTTTGAGTGATCCCATCTCAACTTTTATGGCTCTGAGCATTTTGCTCGCTCCTTGTTCACCATCGCCGATACTGATTGGGATGCTGTTCTCAAGAGAGAGAGAGAGAGGGGCTCCGAAGCTGAATCTAGAAGGAAAAGTGTGTCTTCCACTTTGTTTCGAGATTTGTAATAATAGGTTTCGTTTATTTTTCTTCGTCTGTAAGATCCAAATACACCAGTGACCACCATACGACCACCATACGCCCACACATAGATATGTAGTTGGTTGGAGTGGTGGTGGTGGTGGTGCAGGTGCACCTGTTTGCAAAACGTCACCTTTCATTCATGACGAGGATTCCTTTAATGTACCGGATTATTTATAGGGAAAGGCTGCTTCGAAGGCAGGCAGAGGAGCAAACGCTCTTTTTTTTGATTCAGACATGCAATACGATCTGGTTCAGAGATGAGCAAGATCATCAGGGTCATCATCATCATATTCTAGAAAAAAATATAGCTTGAGCCGTTCTCATTCTCTTGAGCGTTTATTATTAATTGTGAGCACTGTCATGTACCATATCAGGTTAGGGAGAAATTACTAAACTGGCCGTTTTGTAATTTTTTAATTAGACAGGTGTAGGTATATCCATGTCCCTCCTCTCTGCACAGCTTTGCTAATGTCCCTTCAGATTAGCGAATGCGGCAGGATGGCGCTATCACAAGGGGAGTAGAGAACACCTCCATTTGCAGAACAAGCGGACAGTTGTTAAAATAGCAACAAAATATTTATATTTCAATTAAGCTAGATGACATTAGTGACCACTCTCCTTTAGCACACCGCCAGTTGCTAAATTCAATTATGTTGTAGCCGGCGCTACAAAAAGCAATTATTTTGGATTGAGACATTAAGCAAGGGGTCGATATGATCCAGTTTGAAAAAAATGGAGGAAGATATAAAAAAAATAGGTTTTTTTAATGGATCGAAATCCTGTTGTGATGTGACATATGTCATATGAGATGAAGAATGGGAAGAAAGGATGTTGCGAAAACTCAAAATAGACAAGTCTGACTAGCGAGGGACTGTAAAACACGAGCAAAGTTTGAGATGATCATAATCGAGCTCTCTGCTCATGTTGGTCAAAGTTGCTCCCCTCCAATATCACATTTTTTGTACATGCTCAGATGTCAATAAAAAGAAGTTAAATTCTTTTTCTTACTTGTCCACCGTTATGTCCTCTCCTGACATGTGTCATGTGTCGTGTCACATTATGTTTTGCGAATAACTTGACCATTTCACTCTTCAACTGGATTTAGGAAGGGTGGATGCTAAATGCTCAATCGTAAAGTATAACATATAGACATGTCAAAGCTTTTTGCTACGAATGCAAATATTATTTCAATATCTTTGCATTTCAAGTCGCCAATGAGTTAACACGTGTCCAATAATAATTATAGCCATTAACTTAAAAAGTTACACTTGTTACGTGGAATTAGTGTAGGGGAATAGTGTGCTAATGAGGACAGGAAGGTGAGCAAGACCAACGAATGGAGTGAGTGTGGAATGGATCAGTCATATAATAAATTCGAGTCATAGCCATATTCCTTAGTAAATTATAATTAGGCGAGGACCGACCGCAACTAATTCCAACTGGCTCAATTAAATGGAGTGATCCTCAATCAAGGCAAGAAGTTGCAAAGAAATGCTAGGCAGAGGGCTGCTGCGGCTGTGGCCCAGTCATAACAGAGCTATATGAACCATCAAATATATTTGCAAATTCAACTGAAGGAATTGGCAAGCCTCATGGCGTCTCATTTGGATCAAGTGGTTTTGCTGCGGTCATGCCATTATTCCTATTCCTATGACCACAGACGTATTACAAACTCTTCTCGTAATTATTGGAAGGAAGTTACGCAAGAGACGTATAGAGCAGAGTCATACAAACACCAGAGCTCCAACAACTTTAAACAATGCGAATAAAAATGAGTTTTGATTGGATGTGGTGCTGGATCTGCTGAACAGAAAGTGGTGGGGTCGGAAATTAGAAATGCATTATATTACTGCTGGAATGATTAAGCTCCAAGTGGAATGGCAGGCTGATGACTGTTGACTGTTGACTGGGTTGGCTGTTGGCTGTTGGCTGTTGGCTGTTGGCTGTTGGCTGTTGGCTGTTGGATGTTGATGTTGGTGTGAGGGGGAGAAGGAGAAACCCACTTGCAAAATGTTAATCCAGCCAAGTCCAATTGGAAGCTCTGAGAATGGCTGAGAATCGCATCATCATCCGCATCCACTCTCCCAGAGAGATTCTGACTGAAAGGAAAGTATAGTTGGGCCCTTTCCCAGTATCTCGACAAATAAGGTTGCGAATTCAATTCCACATCCCCATTGAATTCCGACTGGGAATTCTCTCTTGAGCCCCTTCATCAAAGCAAACATCATCATTGATGGCTTCATATGGGAAAAGAGAGAAAGGGAAAATAGCAAATACTTTCACTCTTCCTTCCATTTCATTTCATTGTGAAGTCTTCGTCCCCCCTCCGTCCTGCATGTGACAGGATGTGATGGGATGGGGCCAGGATGGAAACTGTTGTGGAGCCAGGGATATGTAACTCCCCATTCCTGCCGGTGATTATGCTGGTGCAACTTTAAAAAGTGGAGAACAACAAAAGGGTCCCCAGTGGGAGACAAAATTGTTTATTGGACTGAGCATGAGGATGACGGAGGAAAGGGGGACTCCCAAGCCATAGTCCAATCAAAACATTTTGTTTTCATTGTTCATCCAACTCCTGTGGGGGCTCTCGTTCTCGCTCTTTTATTTATGATCGGTCAAAAAAATCCTTTTTAATTACTCCTCCACCCCCATACAAATCATACAATCCTTTTCCCACTTTCCTCCAAAAAAAAAAACTCCACGAAAACTCTTTCGTTTGGATTTCCTTTTGCTTTCTTTTTTGCGAAAAAATAGAACGAAGGTCGTTTATGAAAAAAAAGTATTCTGCTCATTAAAAGAATGCGCAACTGACGGTGGGTGAGTTTAGAAATGAGAGAAAAACTAAAAGAGAATGAAAAAGTAAATGTAACTTTCCCTTTACAAAAGTGAACTGGGATGAAAATGAAAAAGTAGCCGTAATTATACTATCCATAATAATGTTTAATGTGTAACTTGTGCATTATGTCCTCAGCATCAATGTGTCGTTTTTTTTTAGATACTGTTGTCGTACCAAATACTATATCTGTACTGTTCTATATCATTTTGACTATCATTTTTTACGGGTTTTTTTATTACTTTTTGCATAAATAAATATTTTTTTTATATAATTTTGTGTATTCCGTGTTTTCCCGTAATTGTCACAAGTACTGTGTAAAGGGGTGTGTCATGATGAAAGATGATTGCTTTCCGAACAGTTCCAAATAAATCCAACGAGTTTTCCTCAGGAATATGCTTAGCATCTGTGCAAAACTGATCGCCTCTTTCTTCATGACAGATCCCCTTATGCATGCATCTATCTCTATTTTGTAACTTGTGTTGTGTAAAAAGGATGAAATGATCGTAATTGTATTAAACTATCTATATCTATCCGTATCAGCTATCAAGAACCCCTTTCATAAAACAAAGCATAATCTGGATAGTGTTTTTTTAGTGATTTTAAAGTGGATGATTATAATTTTACCAGTTCCGTTCAGATTTATCATTTTTTCCGTTAAATTCACATTCTTCGTAAATATCATTATCCTATCCATACTTTTGATTTGGACGTTAATTTTCTCTAGGGAACTCAACGTAAACGTTTTATACTGATATCTGAACTACTTTTAACTAGTTTATATAAAAAAAATCTTCCTCCGGAATTTCAAATTTGAGCTGGACAAAAACACCCACGCGAAAGAAAAATAAGCTACGACAAAGAAAAACTGAATGAAGAAGGGATTTTGGGCTAGGAAGGCTACGTTTTTTAGGGTAAAAAAAAATATAAATGATCTGACAATTTATTTATTTTCTGTTTGTTTTTTCTGTTTATTCTTCCTGTCCACGCTCAAAATAAAGTCGAGTCTGTGCAGCGTTCTCCAGACAGTGGTTAGTACAATCAAACATTTTTTTGGCTGTCGCAGCAGCTCATTTCTTTGCTCTAAAATATAATACTATGTCTATTTATCATAATGTGATTGTATGTAGCTTAGATAAATATTTAAATGTTGTATAACTTTTATATAAAAAATGTCTTTTGTTTTTCCTGGTAAATATTTAGTTTTTCTCGTAGTCTCGTACTTTATTTTTATTATCATTTCAAATGTAATTTACTTTCTCTCTTCTCTCTCCTCTCTAGCTGCTATAGTTTCACAACAAATCTTGTTCCCCTTCCTATGATTTTCTTGATATCCTTCCCCTGAGACGAGAATAGCGCAACTTGGGGCTCCCTCCTGTTATAATTAAATATAGAGACAAATATAATTATCGAACTAGTTTTTATGTTTTATTTTAAGTCACTCGATTGTTGTTTGGAGTTTTTTTTTCTGAAAAACGAACCAAGGAAAAGTGTATAGGAGCACTATGAACTTGCTAAACTCTATATTAGTACAAGAAGATGCAAGTCAAGAAGCTATTCCACTAGAGCAGAAAAGGGAAACTTTCTTTTCCAAAGAACTTTCCTCACACATCCACTATCCAGCATCCACCCCCATTTCATACTTTCTCTCAACAGCTTAATTGCATTCCCAAAAATATCCATGCCAGAATTGGATTTCTTCAAAGAAGTAAAATTATAGCCTTTCCCCCAACTCATTTCAGTTCAATGTATGTCCTTTTTTCCACCTTTGGAAATTTAAGATCCAGCTTTCTAACTACCATCTGCTTGCTAAAAAAAGACCTAACCAATCACTAAATCACTTAACTATAAAGCCTACAATTAACTTAATATATTGGGAGCACGCATGATATTTCGGAGGTGTTGGAAGGAATACGGATTTTTTTATCGCTATTTTCAATCCACTTATCATTTATTCGGTGATGGTGGGCTCCTTGATGAGTGTAATGTGATGATAGGAATAGCGGCTAATATGCATTTTCAGAGGGGAAGAAAATCTGGCTGAAATAAAGAAAGCCAATAAAATTGGAGTAAAAGTAGAGCCGCCTCGGTCCATCTGAAAGAGAAAGAGTGATATGACCTGTTTGAGACTGACAGACGGACCGACACATAAACTGCAATGGGGAAATGGGGGACACGCCAATCATGAAGCCTCCAGATTGCCATATGGAGGAGCGGAACATTCCCTCCTGGAAATGAGCTAGGGCTTCCTAGTATCCTCTCCCCATTCATATTGTATGAGCTGGGTGGGTGATATATGATGAAGGTGGTGGTGATGTGATGTGGTGTCCTTCCAGGCATTATATGACGACGACAGGTCAGACAAAGACATGGTTCGACTTCCACCTTTCCTTAAGCAAACAAACTGGTTTCCCCGTCGGATAAATAAATTTTGATGGGAATGAATGCCTTGCCGTTGCCCTGGTGTGATGTCATGTATGAAGGGATATATTGGAGGGCGAGGAGACGGGAGTAA
The DNA here is from genome assembly GCA_034696885.1 of Lepidocyrtus paradoxus. Lineage (NCBI taxonomy): Eukaryota > Metazoa > Arthropoda > Collembola > Entomobryomorpha > Entomobryidae > Lepidocyrtus > Lepidocyrtus paradoxus. Next base: position 62,184 of record JAQGAH010000070.1, read on the forward strand.
AGCGGGACTCCTACAAGTCAGGAGTGGCTCGCGTGTGCTACCTTTACAATATTGGATCGATAAAGAAAATTGCGAAAGAAATTATAGCCATGTATCGTCTGAGGACAGGACGTGGACATGTTCTCATCCATTAAGTCAAATAGCTCTCTTCTTAGATCATAGCTTCAACTGAGCCAGATGGCTAAAAAATGAAGAGGAAATTATAATTATGATTAGCGAAACTACAGACATACTACTAGTACTTAGTCTACTACTGGCCTAATGATATTTATTTTGCACGTACTCATTTAAATGATGAAAGGGGAGAGATCGTAAATCATCGATTGAGTGATTTTGTTGTCTAGTTTGCTAGTTTGATTATTATTTTTTTAGCTGCTGCTGCTGAAATAAAAGATATATTTTTTTGGAAGAACATACCTAGCCACTTAACACAATTAATCATTACGGTGAACTCATTAGCCTTTTACTTCACTAAACATAGTTTAGATTAATCAGGCGTTATAATTAACTAAGGTTGCAAGTCTAGGATCCAGGACAGTTTTTTACCTATGATTTATCTTTTCACTTTCGTTTCTCTTCTGAACCTTTCCTTTTTCCCTTTTGTTCATTTGTTTTAGTGTGAAGTTAATACCTTTCTGGAAAGTTTGTTTGGAAGGAAATTTTAATTCCACTTTGAATGAAAGTAATATATGTATAGTTATTATGAGTGTACGCTTTTAACCACCTTCTCCCTCCTTGTTCAATAGACTTACGTGTGAAGTTGTAGAAAACGTAGAAGGTTGAGTAGAATATGTACGTATATATATATATATGTATATATATATGTAGAATACCCCTTTCTGGTATTTACTCTGCTTGTGTGCATTGTAATTAAAAGTAGCATTAACTTTCGTTGTAGTCAGCCTCAATATTGAGCCGTAAACTGTGACTATTGTGAATATTTAGATAAATGTTGGGAGGTTGCTTGCAATTTCAGTTAAAATCTTTCATAATCCTGTTTTTCATTAAAATTAGACCGGGCTGAATATGAGCATGAGCCTATATACTGCCTAATAATTACCGTCTGGTTTAAACTTTGTTAAAGTATAATTGTCTGTTTAATGCCATTTTCCGCCATACTTACTTTTCCATTTCATGTGAAGACAATATTAAGTTGACGTTGGAGAGACAGTGCACTTAACTAAGCGCGTTCATGATTATTATCTGTAATTCCCGTTTGCTCTTCTTCAACTACTAATGCTAGTTAATGGAAAGTAGTGAGTGGTAGCAGTAGCTGGAAAAAGTAGTTTTTTTTATTAAAAGGGTTTCACCAGTCAAGAGAAAAATAGCAAGCTGGTGTGTACCTGATGGAAGCTGAAAGCTATTTCTGTCACAAATCTCATTCCAATAAGGCAACAAGCTCGTCGCCATTTATAAAAAGAAACAAAATATTTTCATCTTGTCATCAGCTTCTCCTTGAGCGGAACTCAGGTAAAAATAATAAAGAGGAGCTTAATGAGATTCAACCTGAGTAGGTGATTTGAACCGGAATTGTAATTTTTATTTCGACGATATAAAGGGGAAAACCATCTTGGGAGGGAAGATCCCTCCTTTTCTTATTAAAACCGAGCCATTTTTTTCATTATGATCTATGATTTTTTTAGCAAGAATCCAATATAAAAATAAGGTCATACTCTTTTTGGAAGCAACTCCTCAAGATGGAGGGGGGGCTACGTTTGATGTCCTTGTTTTCTCGGCTGATTGTTGCTTCCAGGAAATATGGGATGAGAATGTCACATGAATTTGTATTTATTGTGCCTTTGATGTTTGGAGAACCCCTTTTCATATCAGGGATTGAAAGGGATTCCTTTGCATAAGACTGAGAAATAATTTTTTTTTACTAAGGCTTCCCCCTCCTCTCCCTCTTATCGGGATCATGTTAGAGTGTTTTTCTATGATTGGGATGGTTGGTAAAATGAAATTTTTAGTGGAAAAAACGGGAAAGCTTAAAAAAATCCATGAAATGACATGACGTCGGTACTCCAGTGGCCTCTTTTTCCTCGGGTTAGAAGAAACTGTCGGTGATCTATGATTCAGGATGGGGGAAAGTGTCCTCAGATTGAACAGCGGTTTTTACTAGCTCGATCATAGTCACTTTGTTAAAGATTTTGGTGAGAAATAATAAAACTCAGATTGGGAGTTATGGATTGGTTCATTTAGGAAAAAGCAATTTATTATTTAGATTGAAATTAATGATCAGTTATCATACTTGTATGGAGAGCTGAAGAGGATCTGTTTTGGAGACATGAAATGAATGAAAAAGTCTTAAAATCTTAAATTGGACTTCACGTGTCCAATCATTTGCGACTTGCGTAGAAACGGAGCTGAACCTTGAAAAAGGGAACTCACTGGATTTTTTTTTCTCTTTCTTAAAAATAGCCTGAATAGAAAAGTCGCGTTTTTTTCTTCTCCCTCTCGTCTTGAAAGACAAGCTTATAAGTTAAGCTTGGAAGAGAAAGGAATAAGTAGGATGATGATGACAAACATGTACATCGAGCGAGAAGCTCCCATTCCCATATTTTTCCCCTTGACTTTCTCCTGAAGGATGTGGAAGGGAGAAAGAGAAGATTGGAAAGGGGAAATAATGGCTGAAAGTGAAAGTCTAGGTCTTAGAAAAGTAACTTTGTCCGCTAGATAAATGTAGATATATTTTTCCGTTGAAATCACTCACTCTCCTGAGCACAGCCAAGCGTATATGGAATATAATGGGGAGGGAGGCATAGATAGCTCAGCTAGGGGATTCATCCTCATTTCGCATTAGAAGTCAAGCCAGGAGCAGAACCATCCTGCCATAACAGGACGGGAGTGGAGAAAGCAGCTGTGTACTTTCTCCGTGTAACTTTCTCCCCGTTGGTTTGCTCCAGGCTGTTGGAAGGAAAGGGAGCTGGTTGGAAGTAGGACGTGTAGATTGGCTCAAGTCAAGAAGATGCCGTGTTTTCACTTTTCCACCGTAATCATTTGCATAGCTTTGTCTCTGCACTTCCACTCCCAAATCGCCTTTACCTCTCCAGAATGCGTGCGTCTCTACAGCCGAGACAGGGAGAGAATGTGGAAAAAAATGATATATTTTTTTCTCTTTCTCTGGTTTTATGCAAATATTGTCTTTAGATGATGACGATGATGATGTTGATGCGGATGTTCAAACAGAAGGCTCATAATCATCATCATCATCATCCTCAACATCCCCGTTTTTCTCTGTTGAGCTGGGAAAAAGCTTTTCGTTTCATAAGCCTAGTGAAAATGGGAAAATGGGAGCAAGGGGATAATAGTTGTGGCTGGCTTCATCAAGCTTTTAATTATCTCATATCAATTTATTCAGATTTTGCATTTCGCGGAAAAAGTTTTGCGAAGCATAAGCATGTTATCTTTTTAATGGAATGTGTAAAAACTGCGCCAAGAGTACCTATTCCTCATTCTGATCATCATCTAGTTTAAAATTAGAAAGTGGAGAAATCAAATCCAAGGGAAAGGATATACTTACCTATTTTATGGGGTGGGGAGGAATGGAGGGGGAGGCTGTCGTCTTTCATCTAGTATTAACTTGGAGAGAAGGAGAGGAAAGGGATGATGACAGGTGATTAGAAAATGGAGTTTACCAAAAACTTTCTTCCGGAGTGGTGGTGGTGATGAGGCTCAGGTAGGGACTGAGAAGCCAACCAGTCAACCGTTTTTTAACTGGCTTTAATTTAACCTTGTTCATGATCATCATCCACCTTCTCATCAGCACTCCATATACAATACTTTTCAATCTTTCAATCTTGTCTGATGCAGACCACCCTACAGGTTTGGAGCTTTGCTGGAAGCATAATATTTTACTTTATCTTGGCTTCCACCATCACTATCATCATCCTTGAGTGTAATGAATGAGGAGGGAGCTATGAACAGCTTAAAAAATGGAGGTGGACAAGGTTGCTCACCTGGAGGGAAAAAAGTTGTTGGACAGGACCGATTTAGAAGAAAAGTGCAAATTTAATAATACGGCTGGTGGTCTCTGTCGTATTGGAGGTGGTCATATATTGCATTCAACATTTAGCTTCAAAAGCCAAGTTAGTGATCATGATGATGATGACGGAGGAACGACATCAACTTCAACCTCCAAGCTTCCTCTCCTCCAGCGCCCTTCTCATCATCATGGCCGTGTCGAGCCTAAAGGGAAACTAATTTTATATTGACGTTCCCATCTCCTCCTCGCAACATCACATGATTCTATTTAGGATTGAAACTGCTCTCGTTTTTTTTTCTTCTGAAGTCAGATTGACTGATGATGATGTTGTGAGATGAGATATGGGCCATGATATTAAAAATAATTGTGATCATGATCCCAACAGGATTGATTCCTTTGAAGACGCGGATATGATAAGATGCATGAGCATCCTGATCATCATCATCATGTGATCCATCCCATTCCATTTTACATATTCCAATTCCAATACAAACTTTTGAGCCTACTACCTGGATTCGGATGGATTGGTTGTGTGGCTTGGATCCTTTTGATCTTGTCTTGCCAAAAAAAATAGAATAATATGCATAGGTAGTTGAAGGGAATCGGGGGGAAGCAAGAGTGCCGACTTTGTAGCGTCTATTTATAGCTGGGTTATTGTTTTCCTTAATAGTTCGTTAGAATCTAGGAAAACTACAGCATTCCATGTTTACACAAGTTTCACTCCTTTCTCCCGGCCTCCCATCGTCATCCATCCATGCTGCATGAAAAAACATGAACATCAATCTAGATTCCTCCACCTCTCATATTTATTTATAATCAAGAGAGCAGAGGAGCCCCAATACCCAACCACCACCATCACCACCCATATCAAAGGGGAAGCTGGGGGAAAATGACATGCTAAAATATTTAGCCTTCGCCTCACACACACAACTTTGGCTTGCACCACTCACTCTGACACTCATGAAGGGAAACATCCATGGCGATCATGATAATGATGATGATCACAGTGACGATAAAGCTACTCCATTTCCCCTCCAAAACAATCTAGTCATCTTCCTCCTCCCAAATAATAACTGCTTTTACTTGAGTCGGCCATTAAAAGGCATCCAGTCCTGGAAACCATTTTTTTTCTTAAAGAAAGTGGTAAAAAAATATAAAACTTTTTTTGCAATTGCCCCTTCGTGGGGGGTATGTATCCATGTTGAGGGGAAATAAAAAAAATGGAGACCGGAAAAAATGTACAAGAATTTTGTGTCATGTCAAGAAGGAGAGGCAGAGAGTTAGATGAAGAAAAAAGATTAAAAAACAGCCAGCTTCCTTTGCTAGTAAAAATGTAGATGTGTAAAGGTGCGACTATTTTTCAGTATTGACGTGGAGCGCAAATGAAGTGAAAGTCATGATATGGAGGCAGGTAGAAAATTAAGGGAAAGGTTTCTCCATTAATTTTTTGCTCGATTTTACTTTCCCCTCCTCTCTTCACCCATCATTCCATACCTCACCACTCAGCCCTCCAACTTTGCCATCCATCCGTGGCATGGAGAACTGAGTGGAGGAATATAGTGGAGTGGATATTGGAGTGTGTGGTTTTCCTCCTTTTCAGCTGGAGAGAAAGGAATCGATGGGATCGTGATGATGATGTTGATGATGACGATGAAGACGATGCTGGAAGAAAGTTGAAGACGGAGAGAGCCCTTTTTTTCTCCCGTGTCGAGAGAGGGATATATCTATAGAAAATAGAAAGTGGGGCAAAAGCATATCTTTAAGGTTGATGTGTGGCTTTAAGCCTTTCCCTCCCAACCCGGATCCTTTGTTGAAGGGAACGGGAGAGAGAAGAGGGAGGTGGATAATGAAGCTGTATCCTTTGTCTTTGGAATGGAATGGGAAAGGATGTCATGTCATGTGTAAAGTAAATACGGGAGTGGAGTGAGATGAGGCTCAGAGCCCCTCCAATAATTATCATGCTTTTCCTCTCCTCCTCACTCCGTGTGGAGGATGAAGGATGACGAAATAGTATGGTTATGCTAGCCTGCTTCAAGAGACAAACCTCTGAAGAGAAAGTTATGTGACCGTGTCGTGCAAAATATATGATATCAGCTAAGACGACGATGATGATGATGAGCCTTTATCCTTCTTCCTCCATTTTTCTCTCTCAGAAAAAAGAATCCTGTCTCCTCAACCCTAATCACAATTATGATCCCATTCCCCAGCGGTTGCTCTCCAGGATGGATGGATTAATATGTAAGGAAGCTTTCCCCCAACTGAAAGTCACAATTCATCTTAGGTCCTTACATCTTTCGAGGGGATTTTAAACCCAGCGTTTCTCTTCCTGAAACAAAGGTTTCTTCTTCCACCCACTTCCATATTCTGCCCCCTTTGATGGTATTACGTTGGCGTTTGAGTACGCTGTAATTGTAATGACTGCCACGTACCTATTTGCGTTACGGGCAAGAGCTGCAACTTTCCCTCCTTTTTTTAATTGATTTCCCCTTTAGCATTCACGAGAGAAAAATGGGCCCCGATATAATCATCCTCATCCTGGATCATTGGAGGGTGGAGCAACAAAAAATACAAGGCATTTACCAACAGGATAGGAAAAAAAATGGGGAGGATAACCGTAATTGGAGCAATAACAGTAAAACAAACGGGGAAAAATATCGATGTCTGGTTTGGGATGATGATGAGGAGGAGGATGAGGATGATGAGCTCCACAGGGAAATGACAAGACATATGTCCAGGATTGAATAGGCCATGTTTCCAACATGGGAAATGGCTAGATAGAGAAAAGTTACCTTTTTTGTTTCGAGTATGATGATCCCATCTTACATACACATTTTTATAACCCTTTCGCTCGTTCTCCCCCATTGGGAGTTTATTTTCCGCGAAATTATTGTCATAAACAGAAAGAAAATAAGCGAGAGGAAAATAACGACAGAGTTGCAAGTCCTCTTTGAGTATAATCATATTATGAACGCTCATATAAGCCTACTTTATGGCTGTAGCGGATGTCAAGGTTTTGAATTCGCAATTCCCATCCCGACTGGATATATTGGCGGGGGGAAATGGGATTATCGGGAGGGGACGAGAGTCAATATCAAATAGCGAGTGTTGACAAAGTCCAATATGTAATATGATGAGGGTGATGGAGGATATCATCTCATTTCATCCCAAACACTTTTTGCGAACATTTTGTTTTTGCAAAAAAATAAGATTTTTTTTTTGTTCGAGGGAGGATGATGGTGATGATGATGATGATATTGGGGGCTGGGGGGTAATGCAGCGTAAGGGAGGCTTAATATGATTTTTATCTTCACGACAATCCAGTAGAGGACATTACACATGGCCAGTTCCACGATGGATTCAAAAGGGAAAAGTGATTCTTTTTTAATGAGGCCGAGCAGGAGAAAAAAAAGCTGACAACCCTCCCATAATTAGATCCTATTAGGGAGAAAGTGAGAGATTGTCTTTGGTGAAAGGGATAATGAAGGATGAGGAAATGGGAGATGAAAGAAATGACAATGACAATAATGAGGGGACGGAAGGGAGCGCCGTCTTTCATTTCCACTTCCGTCTCCTCCTTCTTACGTAAAGGATGTTGTTTCTTGCAGAGGGACTTTGACTTGCCTGGCACGCCATGTCGACATGCTCATGCTCCACTCTAACAAAGATAAATAACCATATTAGATATAATGGACGTGACATTTAAACCATTTTTCTTCGTTTTTGCAAAAGAGGCAAAAGGGAATATTCTGGAGGGCGGTGATCATGATTACTATTTCTATCCCTCCATGCATTTTTTTCCCTGTTTTGGAGGAACAAGTTGATATTTAGAGAGAATATATGCAAAAAAGTATAGAGGAGCAGCATGATAAGGGGGCTGACGCTACAGATCGGGATCATTCACCGGTCATTCTATCTTGTAAAAAGAAAATTTGAATTGCCTTGTTAAACTGAGGATCTCTTCATCTTCCACGCTCAAACTTTCACTGAAGAAAGTGGCAGAGAAGCAGGCTGGTTGTGAGATGGTGAAAGGGATTTTTTTTCAACTTTCCCCTTCCCTCCAGGCCCCACTCTCCATTATCACTTGAGTCGAGGATGAGGGGACGGGAGTGGAGGAGTTTGAGAAGGGGGAAAAATTGCTCACTCAGCAGATATCTATCTTGCATCCCATATCATATCAGTTAGACATGAGGAGGGACTTTTAGAACTTTCATATAGTGGGATATGAATTAGATTAAAATATTTTTGTTTCAGAGGAAACGTTATTTTAGCCCTGCTGGAGCTTTTATTCATATGAATCTATGTATGTCCATATATCAGATGTAATCTCACGAGGGGGAAACTGAAATATTGGCCTCCACAGTTATGAGTTTGGAAAGTGGAGATTGCGAATTTTTTTTTCATCTCAGCTTTGGTCTCATAGGTACATTACAAGGGACTTCTCCAAAAAAATAGGACTCCACTCCAAACTCCAGATCTCTCGATCAGATTGATCATCTCTTCAAAGTCAGCACACACTTTCACTGGGGTTGGTGGTGGTTGAAGGACAGCTAGGTTTTGAGGACAAATATGTCAGCATTAACATTAATTGGGTAGAAGATCCAGAATCGCATATTTTTCGCTGGGGAAAGAAGAGCGGTTATGATTTTAAGGGGGGATTGGATTCAGTCCCTCCACTTACGGAAAAAACCTTGTCCTTCTCAGCATGATACGTCATCATGACATGCCTAAATATGATAATTGCAAATATAATTAACAGATTTCCCCCTCCATATTAAAACATCGCTCCATTCAACTCGTCCATTTCCCTCCATATTACCATTAAACATCGGATGGAGTGGAGGAGCTGAACCGACCCAAGAACAAAAATATGCATCCAATATTTTTATTATTACATCTGTTCTCGCTTTTTTTACAGAAAATAAAACATGCTCAAAAAAACCAACAGCTCCTCTTCGGCTCTCGAGCGAGGGCCACTCCAACTTACAACTCCAAAATTGAGATTCTCGAGCACATTTACATAATATTTTCCTCGTGCAGAGTCGCTTTATTGGCCGCTGCTGGTTCAAGAAAAGTCAAATCCAGTCTGAGGAACAGATTGCGCCCATTTTTTTCATTCTTGAATTAAAGTCATTTTTTCTCTGAAGGAGAAGCTTTAAGAGGGGGATAATATGGGAGGGAGGGAGGAAGTGGAATGATCGTGCTCGGAACGTGTGCGTCTGTCTGTCTGCATTTTGTAAAAATAAATATAAATACACGCAAAAAAACATATTTTATTGGGGGCTCTGTTTATACATGAGATATTTAAAGCTTGGAGGAAAATATTACAATTTTACCCAACGTCTGGGAAGGAGGGGGGAGGATATGGTGACGAGACTGAGGTTATTACTTAGATCCGAAATCTGCAAAAAAATAATGTTTTTGTTGTAGAAAAAATAGATAATTTGGAAAGGAAAGGTCATAAAAGCAGCTCCATTTACTCCCTCATCAAATGAGAGAGGTCTCAGTTTTCCTCCGGAAAGCAATAAATGATGTCGTTGTTCTGGTGTGCTCTTCTGCAGATATCCAATTGCAATTAACACGTTCACAAATTAGTGTCAGGGGAAAGAGGAGTTTTTAATGGGAAGGGGGAGGTGAACCAAGCTCGGGATTTTATTTTGAAGTTACTCTCAACAGCTGTTTGATTGTTGTTGTTTTGAAAATCAATCAGCTGTCAATTAAGTCAGAAGTTAAGCCAGTTGGCTTGGTTGAGTTTTAATTTTAGAGATGACCGGCTCAGAGGATGATGGAGGCGGAAGTGTATGGAAAGGTGTGAAAAGTTTTGATTTGATCATAATGAGTTAATTAATTAATATGATAACGGTGGCTGACCACTAGAGCACGGGAGAGTATTCCAAAAGGATGGTCAGTCAGTTTGAATTTGACTAACTCTCTAGTCATTTAACTGTTGAGTCATCAGTTGTTCTCTCTACGTTCCCATGTTTGTATTTGGAAGGGATTGAAGATTTGTTTTAATTAGTCAAGTTTAACCCGTTTATGACAGCATGATAAAATCTTCCAACACTGGCCATCGGACCAGCTCATTCTTTTCGAGTTGGCTTATCTAGATGAAGTTCCAGTTTTATCGATGTGAAGGTGTTATTGGAACACAATTGTATGTAATCCGACATTATTAACTCGAATGTTACAAACTACTAACTCAAATTTTAAGTCAGGTTCCTTACTTGAAACTGTATTGATTAACCATCCAGTTAAAAGGTGAGCTCCAGTCCAGAGCTCGAGCTTTCTTCTCAAGTCATGGGCGCACCTACAAACTAAAAACATTAAAATAATTATATCGTTTCACTGTTAAATAAAATGTATCTTTCCTTCTCACAAAATAATGTTCTTCCACTCTCTACCCTCTATAATTAAAGCTAATCGGTTCACGTTCCCTGTCACGCTCACCCCATCTCTCTGTTTATGATGTATACAAATTATGCTAATCAACTTACTCTCAAACTTTAAGTGCCACAATATTTAACCCGAACATTATTTCTTACAATCTGCTTACAACTCTGTCTGTCAACTTAAGATACAGCTGCAGCAAGTATCCTTAACTACTAAAAACGAAAGAAAAAATACGTTCAATGTATTCTGTTATTTAATCCAAAACTATTTATTTCATTTCACCAAACACACTGTACAGTATCTGGGCAATGTTTTCTTAAAAATTATTACATTATTTATTTCCTTGAAAAAAAAATAAGAAGTTTCTAAAAACACAGTTACTTTATTTATATATTTATTTTATTCTCAGTAGCTTAGCAATTTTTTTTATTAAAAAAAAACTAGTAATTTTTGATTAAACTGCTTGAACAGCTTGAAGGATATGATTTGGGTTAAATGACATGATTGTGTTGTATTTGCAGTGCGGGAGTGGTTGGAAAAGGCGAAGGAAGATTTTGAGGAGAAGTGGCGAAATCCATCACCGGTAAGCTGAAACTCAGTCATAGTAATTAATTGAGATTTAAAAGTGAAAGTGGTTTAAAGTAAGTTGCTGTGTTTGGCGTTTGTAGAGCACATCATGCCTGGACGACTTTGACCGTTTGAAAACTCTGGGAACAGGCTCCTTCGGGAGAGTGATGCTGGTAAGCTAAAGCAACAATATTATTGACAACTAAACATATCTTTATTGGTGTCGTTTCCGCTTCTTCTGCACTTCAGCAGAGGATGCAGAGGTAGACGGTCGAGGCTGCTTTGGCTTCAACAAAATTCACAGCTATTCATTCACAAAATAACTAAACTACGAAATAGTCCTTAGTCAATATAATGAAAAGATCGTCAAATCTAATCACATTCATAGGTCCAGCACAAAGCAACCAAAGAGTACTATGCAATGAAGATCCTGGATAAGCAGAAGGTCGTCAAGTTGAAGCAGGTGGAGCACACGCTGAACGAGAAGAAGATCCTCCACGCCATCAACTTCCCGTTCCTGGTCACTCTCAAGTATCATTTTAAGGTGATTACTCTAACATGACCACAATTTAAATGCAATTTTTTTGCAACTACTTTTACCATGATCAAGGATTCCTTAACATTCATATATTATTATGATGATTTATAATTCACAATTACAACCAATTACAACCAAGTTGTGATGGATTGGATAAGAGTCAGAGATTGGAAGTTTTACGTTTAGTTGGGATTTGACAAGTTTCACTTTCAAAACTAACTAATCCCTGATAAATAATTTATTAGGTTTTGTGATGGGAAATCAATTAAATGTTTTTTTCTCTCTGTAAAATAATGATTAATGGGTGGGAGTTGAATAAGAGGGGGGGGGGGAGGTTGGAGGATGGAATAGTATTTTTTTTTGTAAAAACCCAATTGTTAAAAAAAAGCTGTTGATATGTAGGACCCATCCAACCTGTATATGCTGATGGATTACGTTAACGGTGGTGAAATGTTTTCCCATCTTCGCAGACTTGGAAGATTTAGGTACAGTAAAAAATGTGACGGCCACCGGCGACCACCCCCTCAGAACTGGGGGGCTCTCGTCCCTCTTGCCGTCCCGTTTCCTTTCTCTCTGTCTCTCTCTAATTTATTATTTTTTTTTGTATTTTTTATGTGCACTTGTTACAGGACAATTCCAATCTATACATGGTACTAGAGTATATCCCCGGCGGGGAAATGTTTTCCCATTTGAGAAAAACAGGTCGTTTTAGGTAAGCTATTATGGAACCAGGTTTGGAAGGAGCTGCCTTCTAGAAAGCAAATTAAAGGATAGAGATTGATTATTTGAGGAGTTAGCTATTTTCCTTTGAGCTATTTCTTTTTAAAAAAAAGTTGATAAAATTGTGAGAAAGAGCATGAGCCTTTCTTAAAGCCTTGTTTACTATTTTTTGCTATTATTTATTTTTTTTATTGCAGTTTAGAGTAGCTCTGTAGTGATCTCATTAGAAGATATTGAGTTGTAGTGGAGAGTCTGTAGTTTTTTTTTTAATAATTTTATTTAATATTGCATTTGTATCTGACCTTCGCCAAAAAAAAGGCCAAGAGATGAGATATGTTTTTTCGTAGTTTTGCTTTACTTTCCCCCAACCCCATTTTAAGGCATGACGAGTGGATAAGCGATGTTTGTTGATGATGATGAGTGTGACTTTATTTAATTATTTAAAGCGTAATATAGTTTTTTGCACATTTTTTATATACTTTTATTAGTTTAGTTGTTTTACACCTACTTACTTACACTGTAGTACCTACTTTTAGTAGTTTGAGTAAATTAGTATTAGCTCATTTTTGTTTTTTGCATGAGTAATTATTATTTTTCCATCGTAATTGTAATGATTACGACACCGCCGGTTTTGATTTTTGATTTATGTAATTTTTTTTTATAATTTTGTAGAATGTAGTGGAATGGAACTTGTCCTGTAGTTAGTCGTATTGTATATATTTCTTTGTATTTCTCTGTCTATTCTGGTTTGAATGAGATGGGATGAATGTGTGTGAGTGTGTGAGTGAAGAGCGGTGGATGAGTGATTTTTTAATTGTAAATTTTTGTAATTTTGAAATGCTGTTTAACGGAGTGACTGATTGTTCCCTTCTGACTTTCCATTTTAGTGAGCCACACTCGCGGTTTTATGCTGCCCAGATAGTCCTGGTATTCGAGTACCTGCACTATTTAGACTTGATCTACCGAGATCTGAAGCCAGAAAATCTGCTGATTGACAGTCAAGGGTATATTAAGGTATGTGGGACTGGGGACGTCAGTCAAGTGCTGTTGTTGTTGGATTGTTGGCTGGGATGGAAGTGTATTTAATTAATTGTTGATTGGGCCTGACAGGTTACTGACTTTGGTTTCGCGAAGCGGGTGAAAGGCCGAACGTGGACGTTGTGCGGCACTCCAGAATACCTTGCTCCAGAGATAATTCTGTCTAAGGGATACAATAAAGCAGTGGATTGGTGGGCGTTAGGTGTTCTTGTGTTCGAAATGGCCGCCGGCTATCCGCCCTTTTTCGCCGATCAACCCATCCAAATATACGAGAAAATCGTATCGGGCAAGGTCCGCTTCCCCTCCCATTTCTCCAACGACCTAAAAGACCTTTTACGAAACCTCCTTCAGGTAATAAGGCCAAGGCGTATAGGCGTATTCCTTATATAAGCATGAAGCATGATATGAGAGGCTACACGGAAATAAATTACAATTCTAAATTAAAAATGTGCTCATGCCTTCAACTTTCTCTTCCAGGTTGACCTTACCAAGCGATACGGTAATTTGAAAAACGGAGTAAATGATATCAAAAGTCATAGATGGTTTGCGACCACAGATTGGATTGCTATTTTCCAGAAGAAGGTAAATCGTTATTACGCGCTACAGCGCTAAACAATACTACTTTCTTAAAACCATGGTCATTTAACATTTCTTCCCGAGTTTTCAAGTATTCTCGAGGAACGAGTTTAAAAAAAACTAAATGAAATCTTTATGGAGCGTAGGATCTAGCTCCACTAAAGCCGAAAGTGAATCATGCCGGGGACTCTCGCTATTTTGAGCCTGTGCCGGAAGATAGGGATATATTTAAGATTGCTCCTGAGGATCCTTTTGAGTCACATTTTGTGGACTTCTAACATAGCCAATTAGCTAGCTCATTTACTAATTTTCCAACACAAGTACTGCCAAACAACTATCCAAACTCATTTCAATTCTTTCTGTGGGGGGACACAATTATGTTGACCAGTTTAAGAGGGAGTTTATTTTGTGCTTTATGAAGAGGCCAGTGAAGAATTGTGCTTTTTGTCAATATTCAAGAGATACTTTCCAAGACTCTGCCGCTTTTAGTTTCTTTAAGAAGGGGAAATGCTTTCCGTAAATTCACCTCCAATTTATTTGATTCTTGTTGAGTGTTTTATATATGCGCATACAAATACTAAGTATATCGGTCAAAATACTGACGACGTGACGTTCTGTTTTTGAAATAGTTTTACTGTCTTGTCAACTGTATCGTTTATAACATTAGCGGGTTTATATATCCATTTTGTCGGTTGTAGCTTTCAATTTATAATTAATTTTTTGGGATCTGTCTTTCCTCTCCCCTCCAGGTTGAAGCCCCATTCATCCCCAAATGTAAAGGATCTGGTGATACGAGCAATTTTGATGACTATGAGGAGGAAGTTCTTCGTATCTCATCTACCGAGCGTTGTGCAAAAGAATTTGCTGACTTTTAAACTTAAAGCAAGGAAAAAAAATACCCAACAAGAGTGAAGAAAAAAAATTTTATAAGAATTTTAGGTTCCGAACAGAGAAAAAATTAAGTCTTCGAACAAAATTAAGGATACACAAGTTTGATTCATTCATTGGATTAAGGAAACACACCAAGAGCATAAAAAACTATGATCTACTCTAGAGTTTACAACAATGTTCGTAATGAGAACTAAAAATTAATATTTAAATGTGTAAGTGTCTGTGTGTACATAATTATATTTACTACTTTTAAGTTTAGGGGAAACTGTGGCTGAGGAGGGAGAAGGATAAAAAGGCAAACATGATTGATTCAATTCTTTTTGTAGAGGCTCGTTTTTTTGTCACTTGTCAAGCAAAATCGTCGTCAACCCTACATAGTTCCAACCATAATTTTATTTTATTTTACCCTCTCCCTTTATCTTTGTCTCAACCAGACTTTGTTCTCTGCGTAGGAGTATCTTTCTTTAGCGCTAAGTTTAACACTAGACTACAGTTACAAAGGAACAACCCCACTATGACTCCGGTTAAAATGCTAAACAATAATAATTAAAATTTAGTTTTACGGAAATATGTAGTAGAGAGCAGATTCAATGTATTATCGTTATCTTGCTGTTGTGTTGAAAACAAACTATGATCAGTACTAATTACGTAGTCTCTAGAGTTTAAGTAGACTTATCATTATGGGAAGCAGCAATTAGGGAAGGACTTGTAGGATCAAGGGATAGACTTTAAGATAGGCAAACTGTCTTGTTTTTTGGGATAACAGTTTACAAGTTCCGTGCGTCTGGCGCTCGTTGGGAGTGACATTGTGTGATGCTGTTGAGCACAGGAGCATCCTCCCGTCGACGTTCACCCTCCACGCTCTTGTTATCACTGTTCTGGGAAAGGGAATCATTAGTTGGTCTAGATTGTAGCTCGTCGTCATGTATGATAACATGGAATGTGGTTTTGTGGTGGTGGTGGTCATCATCATCCTCACATTGTTTGGTCATTGTTGTGAAGTTAGGTAGAAGAAAATTGCTAGTTGAAAAGAATATCTCTGTACATAATCAGGGTCCATTATTCTCACTGTGAAGAGGTTAGTCAGGGAGAAGGAAGCTGAGATGGGGAAAAAGTCCTAGGGAACCAATCTGGGTTAACATCCGAAAGTTAATTTATATTTTTACCTGTTTTTTTTTTTAGGTTCAGAGACTTTGTAAAAGAATTCATCATTCCAACCTATTGATGGGGGAAAATTATAAGGAAAAAATAGTAAATGGACACGAGGGCGAAAGAAAAATAAGGTGCTTTTAATCAAATCAGGGGAACCCTTAATATTATTAACTTGATATATATTAATTTATTACTGTCTAAATAACCGCTAGCGTCTAACTAATCATACCGTTTAAGTTAAGCCGTGTTGGCTTTCAAAAGGAAAGGATCATTTTCACATCACATCACAATTATTATTTTTTTGTCAGAAGGGAACTTTTTTTTTGTAAAAAAACTACATAATACTGAACTGATGAAATGATAGGGCAGAGAGAGAGGAACCGGTAAAAAAAAATTTATAACCCTCTCGCTATAATTCACAGATTTAAACAGGTTGCTTATCATCATCACGCGTTGGAGCATAATTTAGTTAAGTTTAAAATGGTGAATGCAAAAATTACATAAGTTTAGCACTTACAGTCAGACCATAGGTTAGCTAGATTGTACGAAAAAAAATCACAACATTGAAGATAAAGACAGAAAGACAAGAAAAGGGAAATAGTTAATTATAGTTTTTTTTAGCTGGATTATTTTTTTCGGACTAGTTTTCGCTCTGCTGTTGAAGCACCCACAGAATTTTAAACAATGATGGAGAGATCTGCAGGAAAGAAAAATCCTAAGGAACAACACAGGCATAAAGATAGCATACGTTTAGACTACATGTTATGCAAGTATCTTAAGTTAGCTACAATTATAGTTATATTTTTTAAACGGAACTTTTAAAAGAGGAGCATAGAAAGGAGGTTGAGTTCTCTTGGGTTTCCCTGCTCTGTGCTCGTGTCAGGCAATGAATCCACTGAGAGTTTATCTTTACTGGAATGAAATAAGAGGGGATTTTATTTTTTAATTAAGTTTAGTCTTACGTCCTCAGTTTGGAAACAGATTTATATTCTGCTAGTGTAACTAGCCTAGTTTGGATAGGAAGCCTAACAATATCAACTGTACATTATTAGGATATACTCTCCCGAACCAGGTGTAATCAATCAATTGGTGCTCAGGTATAGTTTTTATCGCTATGTTATAGTAGTTACTTGTAATATCCTTATATTGCATTTTAAATGTTGTCATTATCAGTAGCTATGATTTTAAAGCTTAGTTGTTAGACATTATATTATCTCCAGCAGGGGGGAAGCAATCAAAACTAATCAATTTTAAAATACTTTTCCGTTTTTGTTGTTGTGCCTTGTACCGAGGGTTGTGTCCACTTGTCTCTTCAGCACTTGTCGTGTTTCTTGTTTTTTAGCGTTGTCCCCTCTCCTCCCTAGAAAGAGATGGAAGGGGTCAGCGGATTTTAACTGGAAGAGGGATAATGTCCTTTTTAGTTGCTTAAGTTAATTAGCGCTGTGACTACACGTTTATAGCTGTTGAGGATGATGACAAAGAAACAAACTGATTCATTTGTGTGCTGCGGAGAGAGATTTAGCAACAAAAGGGAAAGATCCAGTCCAAGATTTAGTCCAATTAAGCATGTCATTGTTTTTCTCTGTTAGTTGTTTTGCCATTTTATAACTTAGGAGGCCAAAGTAATCAAAATAAATGTGAGAAATGAACCGTTAGTAAAAAAAATAGATAGAAATTTGTACAATTAACTCATTTAACATTTTTCAAGGGAAAGATAAGCTTTACAAAAATGATGAATCGTTATCGTTAGGTATATCCCAGTCAATATATATCAGCTCATTATCGTTTTTTCGCGCACAGACAAAAACCGGTCAATATTGTATTTGCCTATTTTTTTTTGAAAGTCACAGAGCAAGCTGGAATGAGCTTATTTAATATAAATATATATTTGAGCTCATTTAGTTAACCAATATGAAATGAATTTTTTTTTCCTTAATTATTTTCCATTTCCCAACAAACATTTCCACCTTCATCCCATTTATATCTTTTCTCTCGAGTTGAGTGTAAAACTCTTTATGCAAAATTTCCAACAAAATCAATCTTGTTAACGTTTTTTATCGCTAATTGTTACTCTCTTTGTGTGTGAGCGTCAGAGGTAATTATCATTATGTTTCCCCTTGGCAAGCTTTCACGCCACTGTCTACGACCACCAATCATGAATTGAAAGGGATGATGAATGAGATGAGAAACTATCGGGGAGGAAAAACCTCAAATTCCCTACGAATATATTTATTAGTTGTCATCTTTAATTTAGCAATCCAATTGTATGACATTCTGAAGGGAACATTTCGTTGTGTGAATTGTTGCCGCGTATATCTGTCTAAACTTAAATTATATTTATCACTAATTAACATCTCCAGCTCTAGCTATATATCATCTATTTAAAATTTAACCTTTTCATGTACATCTTAAATGTACATCCAACTGTAATACACAATTTTGTGTGTGTAATTATAATTAAAAAACAAAAAAAAAATATTTTTAATGTTTAAAAAAAAAACAATTTCAATCATAAACTGTCTATATTCGTGTAAATATGATGATCATCAGATAATGAAAAAAAACAGCCTGTTCTTACAACAATCATTAAAAAGATATTTAAATGTTATTTAAAAACAATATATAATTAAAGGGGATCCTCCTTTTGTTCATTTTTTCTCTCTTCTTATTCCTTTGTATCGCTCCAACAATGCTAGAACCACTGCTATAAAATCACCACGCTCGGGGTTGAAGAGGTTAAAAAAGGAGAAAAAAAAACTTGTGTAATTTTATGATTGTCTCATAGAAAATTATGATTTAACAGGGAAGGACTAGTTTTTTTTTCGTAAAACCGCTAAAAATTCTTAAGCTAAAATTATAATTATGCAATTTAAGAAGACCAGTGTAAATAAAAAGAAACTAAAGTGAATATATACACAGCCATGAAAATAATTTAAAAAAAAACACAACTTCAAAATCATTTTTTTTTCTTTGTAGCGGAGAAAGGGGCGGAGAGGAATAATAATAAATATGTTATTATCTGAAAATACAATCTACTTGTATAAACTCCTGTCAAGACTTAATTGTTATAAAAGATAATTGTACATTAAAGTATTTATAAAAACTGGGGGAGAGAAGAAAACGGAAATACGTTCGTGACCATTCCCGCCGCATGCATTTGATCATCTCTCAGAACTACGAGTTAATGTCATTTTCAAGAGGGAAATTAAGAAGGAAATGATTTTTTAACCCAATTAACAGCCATCAACAACAATAACTAACAGAACCACTTCATATTATGAGACATGAATGGAAGGCTATAAGGATATGATGATGATGACGATGACGAGGGGAAAAAAATCTTTAAAAACTTAACTTGAGTTCCAAGTTCCAACTAAAAAATCTCTGCCAATTCATTTTCTTTGAAATCTACAGAGTTTAAAAAGGAGAAGGAGAAAAAAAAATTTTAAACCATTTAAAAAGAATCATTTTTTACCAGAGAAAATAACCAAAAAATCTTGTCATGAGTCACGTCAAAAAAAAAACTTGTCGTGATAATAAATACAACAGAAATTTAATTAATGATGAGATAATGAGATCATAAGAATTGAAAAAAAAATCCCTTTTTAGAGCTTGATGTGTGAATGTTAAAAAAATAATCAATATCAATCAGTAACGTTTAGGAAGGATTAGAGAAATACTGTAAGGAATAATTAGGTGGCTAAATAAGTTTTTTTTTTGGAAAAAGTTAACATGAAAATATTTTAAAAGTGAAAGTAGTGAAGGCTGAGTTCCTCCTTGAGGTCGTTGGCCACTTTCTCTGTCTTATCAGGAGCAATTTTCTCCCTATGAATGGAATCTAACTTTATATGATGGGGTCATGGGGTAATCTGAGATGAGTTTAATTCAATTAGGGATAATTTACAAGCTCGGATTTTTACTTTCTTCTTGGTTGAATTCAAAACGCAATAAACCCAAGTTTGTGGAGATATTTCGAGCATTTTTTATTGGCTTTGAGGATACTTTAGTTTGTTAAATGTCTCCCTCTTTAGTTAAATGACTTTGTTGATAACATCCCTTCATACCCAAACTCGTTGAATCGAGTCATTTCGAGCTAAAAATTGACCCAACTTGTAGTGTAGATTTTTTCAAGACGCAAAATGGGACATACTTACAATTAGCAACTCCGTTAAAAAATATATATAACTGAAGCCATTTCAACTCTTGTGAGTTTTTTCCTCCAACTTTTGTTAAGATATATATATCGGGATTATTCGGGTTACTAAGGTTAACTATACTTTTAGCAAAAATTAAAATTTGAATCTTCTACAAAGCAAGATTGGCCCCTGATGAATGAACCATTTCATATATGATATCCGCTAACTTATAAGAAATGACTAATTTCCAACGTCAAACTTTTTAACTTAACCATTCGCAACAATTAACTACCTAAATATAATTTTGAGGACGGAAGCACATTTAAATGTCACTTTTTTGACACGTTTTTTCTTTCCGTTGCGGATACGATCGAGCTGGGTGAAAAAAACACATAATTTTTCATAAGAAATAACACGTTTAAACAATATTGAGTGTGTAAACTTATGTGTGCTTATCTACAATTAATTATATAATTTAGATGTGAGATAGAATTTGATATTTAAAAAGGAATAACTACTTAGATAAGACTTTATAGTAATTATAGTTTCTAACTTATTTATGATTTTAGTATTAAAGTGATTCGTGACAAGGGCAAACAGCAGCATAATACCTTGCTAAGATTTTAAAATGGTGATCATGATGATTTTGATGATATAACTTTAATTATATAATATGTAATCTGTATAATTACATTCTATGCTTGCTATAATTGTGTGTTCCGTTCTATGTTGGGAGTCCACAGTTTTTTTAGGGTTCTTAGGATATGACTTGACAAGTAATATGGCAGGGGGCGACCATCCTCCTCCCTCGCTGGAACTGGAGACCCTTTACCATAAAGCATAATATATGATTAACGATATATATTAATGATAACCTCATGACATACAAATTGACATTTTTCTTATCGTAACCGGGCCTCCAGATCCAGCTGCTGGGGAGAGGGTGGCTGGACTCGTTGTACTTTATACAAATAAATAGAGGAAGGACTTTTTAAATGAAAAACAAACATGATATCAGTCATTGTTGTCTAATGTTTAGGTGAACAAAACTATTTAATTAATAACTTGATTATTTTACTTGATATAATGATGATGAGCAGATATAATATATGATTAATTATATATGGCTTGTGTAGACTCTCGGGAAGGAAAAAATACAATACAATTTTACGAAATATAAAATAGTAAAGAAACAAAATATGGAAGAGAAGATGGATGCCTTATTCAAATCATTTTTCACATCCACATCATCCAATCATCGACCAATTCATACGATAACAGTTTACAGCATTTTTATTCATAAATTCACACATTTCTCACAGAGGATGGCCATAACAATGAGTTGAATAGCAAGAGCAGTTCCTAAAATTATCTCGTACATCTAATCCCTACAAAAACTAATTAAAATCCTTCATAATACATGATGAGTAGTGGCCTGGCCTTGGTAAAATAGGAATGACACAAGCAGTGTGCAATCACTGATCATGAACCTAGCATATGGGAGCATCACACGTTCGTAATTAAAACTAGATTATTGCATTTGCATAAGTTATACTATTTCGAGCTAACACTGCTTCAGCCATTCATAACACGTAAAATACCTTAAATACACATTAAATAGGAACGAATTAACCTTGGAGTTAAAACACAATTTTTCCAAACGAAGCAAAAAGGATATAAATTGCTGCACTTATTTTACAGTTGCTACTTTCCTGCATCTCATTCATCACATCACAATAAAAGAGCATCATAATACTGCCTACACCTAGTCTAAACTTAGAAATGTTGGAAAAGATTCAATACGCCTAATCATAGTTAAAACACTTAAACTGGGAAAGAGGAATATTGCATTTTTCTTTTAAAATCTCTCTGCTGCTGATCTAGATTCAGTATCTATGACACCTTTCCATTTCACATTTCACTTTTTAACTATAATATATGTTCTTTTCACTTTGTTGATATGCATTTTTTTCTATTTTTAATTTTTAGTTTAGTAAAAGGATCACTGATCACTGGAGAAACTGATTATAATAATTTTTCCCATCTAAAACATTTGTTTTTTGTTTTCAAAAATTAAAATTAAAAAGAACAACTAATAAAGCAATTTAAATTATTACGAGATAACTTCAAGAGTGCGTGACTGGCACAGAATAATTTCCGTAGTTTTTATCAGAACATGATAAAAACATGCTTGAAAGATGGGCAGGTAAGAATAGGGAAGAGTAGGGAAGGGCAACTGATCACTGTTCATTATTATTGGAATATATTGCTGAAGGTGATGAGAATCTGATTTCAATCAAATCAAAATCAACGGCAAGCTGTGTGGTTCAAGTCGTTGCTGCTGTATTAGTCCATGTGTTCCCGTGCCACTTTCCCAGTCAACTCAGCCCGTCCGTGACCATAGGTGGTGGAGGTGGAGATCAAGCCTTCTATACACCTGTCCCACATGAGGGAGAATGCGTCAAAGGAAAAGTGCTCCTTAAAGCGAGACTTTCCAGCGGTTCCCAGTCGTTGTGCTTGTTTCGGGTCCTTGATAAGACGAGCCATGGCGGCAGCAAAGTGAATCTCGTTGGCAGGGCAGAGGTAGCCGGTATGCTCATTCACTACGGTTTCCCTGGGACCACCAGAATCCACAGCGATCACTGGTTTCCCCATGTACATTGCCTGAGAAATAATTAAACATGAATTTGGTGCACGGATTTAAAGAGAAGCCTAATTGGAATTGAGTAGTACCTCCAGAGGAACGATGCCAAAGTGCTCATTAGACGGAGTGTACAGCAAAGCAAAGCACTTGGAAATCAGCTGCACCTTCACATCATCTTTTGGCGAAATCATAAAGGTCACATGGTCTACCACTCCCTCATCAGCGCAAATCTGCTTCAGTTCTTCCAAGTACTTGACGTTGTCTTCAAGTCGAGGATCGTAGCCGCCAGCCAAAATCATGTGGACGTTGCCCCACTCTTCCTCATCCAGACAAGTGCGAAGTTTTTCTATTGAAACAGAACAAGCTAAAATTATTTACCAGCCCAAGATCATAATGTGACGTGTCAATGATAATTTAGACAATGTGAACTGCTCACTTAGCGTCCGAATCGCCAACGCAATATTTTTCTTCTTTTCAAAGCGATTCACAGAGAGGAAGGTGAACTTATAGTTGAGCGACTCCAACTGCCTCAACGCCTGCTTGCTCTTGGTAGCCTCATCAAAGAGTTTGGTATTAATGGAAGGATAGAGTACATCAGGAACGGTCTTAATTCTCTTGAAAGTATCGTGGAAGATTGTTCCTAAAAATTGCACAAGTTTTTGATTATATAGACGGTTAAAGAATAATAGGTTATCATTTCTCTACTCAATTAACTACAATTTATGTTTGCTCCTCACTCGTAAACAAACTATTCACTACAATCTTGTCTGCCAGGTTAGTAGTGAACTCCTCAAACCAGTCAAGTGGGGCCCTGTACAATTTCTTGAGGAGGCCCTCCCTCGTCGTGAGCGCTTGGTCTGGGAAGTGGCAGTAGAACATGATTTTCGGATAGAAAAAGCAAGGAATCAATTTCAGGGCTGGAATACAGGCTGAAACCTAATGGAAACCATTAAATTACATAACTTTTTAGATAAAGCACTTTAATCTAATCATATTCACACAATTCTTATGTACAAAGGTCCTAATTAAATATTACCTGATCACAAACAACAACTTTTGGTCTCCGGGATGAGCTGAGTGCTAAGAAATTGACGTAGAGGGCTACGAGGGTCATCTTAACGTAGGAAAAGAGCGCTACACAGCGGCCAAACAAACTACGTGGAATCCACTGACAAACTGGGACCACCTGGAACAATGATTTTTAATTCAAATTAAGTTATAATTTACACTTCATTACTAATTTGGTTATCATAATTTTGGTAGGTTTACCCTTATCGTCCCATCAATAGTCTCCGGGAAGGCGTGACTAGGGTTGTGATATCCGGTGAAGATGGTCACATCATAACCTCTTCGTTGAAGCCCCACAGCGGCATCCACAATCAACCTTTCCGCCCCACCCAAACCCAGATCAGGGTGGATGAACGCGACTTGGCCCTGAATTAGATTGAAGTAAAAAGGTAAATAATAAAATATGATATCGCTATTTCACATCAGACATCAGAGCAAATATACTATCAACATACTATTTTTTATACAGAACACTTTTACCTTTGTAGTGTTCCCGTTTCTCGAAGCCATCTTTTCACTCCTGATCATATCTTACTTGGACTAATTCGCCTCCACAAATTTTTAACTGTACTTGTTAACTGAAACAAACAACTTCCGCTTTGTCCTTCACTGGAAAAAAAACAATCATACATTACTCTTAAACAGTTGAACAAGTCCAGCACTAACCTCAACCACTAAATTTAATTACAACTTTCACAACTTTCTAAACCCACGATAACTACCTTCATCGTTAATTTAACTAAGATTCTGACTATCTTACCTCAGACAACTGCCTAAACCTCCCAACCAGTTTTCAAAACCTTGTACATGCGAACAGCTGATCCCTCAGCACAGCTGCCAGCAAACTAAAAAATTGCAATGGCCTTACTATGACGCCTTTCTCTTTCCAGCAATTTACTAACCTTCAACTAAACCCCCTGGAAATGGTCCAATTAACTTTGGACGATAAACTGACGAGGTTCTGAGCATAACAGGTAGGTGTACACAAATTAGTGAAGAGCTGCTCACTCAAGTATATCAAAATAGGGCTATCATCTCAATGCAAGCTGGTGGGGAAGAGAACCAAACACGTCCTAAAGCTGAGCTCAGCTCTGGCTTCAATGCAAACTGCGTGATTGACTCATTCGTCCACCTCAGCTCTATTTGACGCTGCCTGCCAGACACCGGCTTCTACGCTCCTCCTCATATCCAACATCCAAGCCAAGCGCAAGTGCACAAGCGTACGGAATAGTGATGAGATGAAGTGATGATGATGAATATAATGATGATGATTGATGATGTAACCAAATTGCAACTTGCATCAACAGAGTTGCTTTACTAGTGATACTAATTTAAAATTAACTCGTCATTAACCCTGACGTGACTTGCATCGTGATGATTCCACTCTAACGAAAACTGCTATATGCTAGTGGCGGATGCATCCAAAACTGCACATAGGAGAAGGAGTAACTAATGTTGAGTGACCCCTGGGGCAACATGAAACTGTAATGATTAAAATTGATGCTGATGGGAAATTAATCACATTTCCAGTCTTTCATACAGCTGCTAATTTATAAATGTTAGCTTTCATCGGGATGCCATCCTGACAGACATGATTATTAAGAGGGCAGTTAACGTTCATATAACTTACTACATGAAAATGTGATTGAGTGGAGTTACCTTCCAATGAGCATAAGTGAACTTCAACAAAAAATATGGTCATAATCACAGTACAGTTAGTAATATAATTTGGAGGATTCCGGTCTTTACCTTTTAATTGCTGTTAACACAGTAGTAAGGATTCTTCTTGAGTCTTGCGGGATAAGATATGTATGCTTTGGATTTGTCGAGCTCTATCTTTCACTTTATTTGAGATTCTTGAAATATATTTTATTTAACTGTTATTAGCTTGAGTTGAGTTAGGAATGTGAGGGAAGACAACTACAGAAAAACTATTTACAAGTGAGCTAAGTAAACAATCAGTCTTCAACACAGATGAGGCAGTTTAAAGTTTGTATCTGTCTATACTTGAGTATCAAAGTCAATTAAGTTAAGCAAATTATTTCTGTTTGGAGAAGATATTACTTTTTTACGACCGGTCCAAAATATATGACTGATTGCAGCTTGCTCCCTCCCATGCTTTTGCAATTTCACAATGGTCCAGCCGGAAGTGAGCGAGCCGTTCCGGGAAAAGTACCGAGAAAGGAGGGCGGCTCTAGTTGGCTGCTGTGGCCCTCACCTCATGTCTGAGGAGAAGGAGACCGACGCGGAAAGTGAAAGATGTGCTCATGCAAAGCGCTGCCCTCATGAAATGTGTATGGGATCATTGGTTTGGAGGGATTCCGAACCACAACTTTCTCTCTTTTCTTCATTGTTTTCCCTTGAGATGATATATAGTCAAAGAGCTTTCACACTTGACAAGTACTTTAATGCTTATCATATGCATAGCACTTTGGCAATTTGTTGGTTAGTTATTATATTATGATTTATTCATCGATAAGATTTTAAAAGTCGGTTTAAACCAGATTTTAACCAGGTTATGAATGAATAACTATCTCCCTGGTTATGGACTCGTATGTGGGAAATAGGCATGAAATTTGTTGATCATAATTCTGACTTTGACCGGAACTGAAAGTCGCACCGGCGTTTGTACCTTGCTCATTCAATGTGTTAATGTAGCAGAGTTGCCAAACCGCTTTCACTGCGTTGACCCTCCCAAAAGGTGGACTTGGTTCCTCCGCAGACTTGATTGGAGACGCCGAGTGCGGTGTTGTCAGCAGTGTTTTAGTTGTAGAATGCCAAGGACGATGTCTTAAGGAACTCGCACCGTTCCAGCATCAACGCCACAACACCAGAAACGTGGGGAGTGGACATAGATGTTCGGGAAACCGAAATATATGCGTTGGAGGCTGTATACCAACTGGATGTGATATTCTTTCCTGGTGCACAAACATCCGGCTTTATGCGCCCATCCACCGTCGGGCCTCTGGCAGAGAAGTCGGCTAGATTGTCGTCTCTGTCTGTGGCGCCTACTGCGATAACGGATTCCAAGTCGCCTAAAAAGGAATTCAAGATAATGATGAGTTGGCATGGCTCATGGATAATTAATAATTACTTTATTATTAGTTACATTTGTTTTAACAGGACTGACAACAGTTCCGCAATTGGGCCCATTATTCCCAATGGCCCAAATCGGGATTATCCCCGCGGCTCGGAGAACAAGTGAACAACGCTCAAAGGTCTTATTGTCTCCACGGGTGTCTCCCCAGCCTTCATATTAAACAAAGTGGCTACATTTTCCCCTTAAATTTCTATTGACTTTTATTATCCAAATCAGTACACATAATGAAATGATACTCCCTGTTCGAAACCAAATCTTCTGGCTCCGTCTTATCTGGAGAGTGGGGGCATAGCAACCACTGACAACAATTCAAAAGGGCAGATGTATGACATTTAAGGGTCATGCAGCCCTGCAAATTGTCCATTTTGCACTTGGCGCAACACCTGTCCAAAACCAAAACGTTAAGAGTTGCTCATTTCTACGCAACATTCACATTTTACAACTTCCTCCAGACTTTCTTACCAATACCACCGGATCCGACAATAGTTCCCATAGTGTGGGTTCCATGTCCGGCTTCGTCTATCGGACTATCAGATAAGCCATACCCGTCAAACCAGCCAGCAACCTCCCGATAGTTATCCTTGAGATTTCATGCCTGTACAGGATTATAGTTCCAAGCTTCCGACACCCGCATCTTTGAAAGGCCCTAAGACAATCTGGTGGAGAAGTTGGAAGGCGCCGTGTTTCCTTTATCCAGCCCCTCGCCCTCGCTGTTACTTCTGTTAATCATCACTGGCTCCGCGTTTAAGATGGGGTTTAATACTAATAAAGGAAACGTGCTCCATCTCCGCCAACGAGTTGACGCAATCCCTAACCGCATCCTTGATTATGATGGAGTTGCTAGACCAGAGTCCCTTGTAGGTATACCCCCTAGAGTCTAAGTATGCCTGAGCATTCTGTTGAGATTTGGAGGAAAGCCAAAGCTTGATACAATGCATGAGTTCACTCCACCTTCGTTGAAGTGGCGAAATTGGAGTGTGATATCCTTCAGTTCTCTGTGGGAGCCGAAGGTCACAACAACAGGGATCCTCGCTTCGATACCGCATGCTCTTCTGTGAAAAGACCTTGCTCTATTTTCGAACAGCTAAAACTTATCTAAAAGATTATTATGAATACTACACAGGGGTAGAAATTGGATGGTATCATTTTGCCCCATAGAAAATAACAAACTCCTTTATAAATGCCATTACTTTTAAGTGCTCACTAGAGCACCTACTAATCGGAAATGCCTATTGTCTGTCTAAACTAACCAGCTAACAATTTACAATGCAACTATAACTAGCAACTACAAAATTTAGACCGGATATCGCTCCAATCATCATTAACATGCAAATGCATATGTGCAGACGTTGGTGAATTTTAAAATGATTGGTTTAGGAAACATCCCAACATACCTTTTAGTTTTAACCACAAAGATTTTTATCTTTCTTAAACGTTTCATTCATTACCACATTACATGGATAAAGTTAACCAACATATCAAGTATGTAAATGTTTTTACGATTTTTATACCAATCTTAAGATTTTTAGGAAACTAAGCTAGGTAGGGATTCACTAGCTCCTCTACACTACACTTCTACAGACTACTATCTATTTTTTATTTAGTGCTTCCGACATCCCGTTATACTTCCTCCCTTGTTCATATTAAATAGGACACAACCAATACAATGTATAGTGTTTGACTTAATCTTAGAGAGAATTAAAAATATGGAATCCAACATTTGGATCCACTTAGAGATAATTAAAAGTTTGATGGGATCCCACATCCACCACCTGAATCCACTTCTACAACTAACACTTAAAGCAGTATTAATATTTTGATAAATTGTGTTACATATTATGATTAAAATGGCTAACGGCTAATGCCCACTACGAATGACACATAATTTAGCAATTACAAAATGGCAGACTCCTCTCCAGTGCACAGTTTTTTGATAAGGGGGATAGTTGTATAATTAAAATACTTATTAGCTAACAGCTTGATACATAACCTTGTACCATGCTTATTGAAGGATATCGAGATGATTACAAACTAATTTGAAATGTAAATACCGTAAATGCTAAAATAGCGTCCCTGGGGAATTAAGACAAGCATTAGTGATAGACTGAGATATTTGATCATTGAGGGATGTCATTTAAGTAGTGGGGAACTATGAGAATTCCCAAAAGGAAAGTGTAATTAACCCTAACTGCTAATTTGGTACAACTTGTTGGTTAAAAAATCTAGTTTTGGAGTACCTGGCAGTATTAATTATCGAAACTACATCCGTTTTAGTTAGTTTAACGTAAATTACCATTAAAATTCCCAGCATTTCTGGGCTGAAGAATTGGACTTTTTTTGTACGAAACCTAAAGCATTATGGGGCATTGCTAGACTATAGTATTTTAGCATTTACGGTACTAGTTTTTGATTTGCATATAATAGAAAGTTAATTATTAAATATATATTTTGTTCACACGGGAAAATAACTTAATCGAGGGTCAAGCTTGCATCAAAAGCGTTCGGAAGTTTGACGTCAACATCTTCAAAGTCAGAGTCAGTCCCAGCAAGATAGCTAGTAGCATCAGACATGGTGGCGGCGTCAGAAGAAGGAGAACACTCTTCATCAGAACAATTCATGGACTCAGCCCGCTTTGCCTTCGTTTTCTGGTCCTTGATGAAATTTAGAGACCTTTTAAAAGCAATAGGGGTGGATGTCAAACGGCAGCCATGGGAATTATCCTGAAAGCACAGAAAAAAATAATGAGGTTGGAAGAAAATGACCATTTTTTATTTAAACCTAAATACTATATTTAGCTTACAGTATTATTCATTGGTGGAGCCAGCATTGGTAAGAGACCAATACCCTGAGGACCATATGCAGAAGCAGATAGCTCATCAAAACATGAACCAATTTGCTCTTTGATAAGCTCTCTCTTCAAGACATCATTTTGGGACTTTGTCCTCCACATCCGCGCTCCGTCACCACCCCACCTCCTCTTAGCAAAGTATACTGACTTGTCAAACCGAATCTTGAGAAACTTGGAGTTAATGAGCGCGCCTTTGATGGGATTAATTGCCATAAGTGAAGCTGAAGCTAATGATGGAGGGCTGACCCTCTTCGCGGAGCTGCTGGAAGAAGCAAAATGATACAGTTTTTGGGAAGTGGTAGTGCCTTGGATAAGAGCCTTGCCAGTTTGGAGGCCAAATGTATCAGGAAACTTATTTTCGAGGTTGCACCTCTCGTCCAACTTTTGCTGGAACGATGGACACTTCATCATTTGATGGATCTCCTCCCCCTCCCCGCTTAATTCCGCGAGTTTCATCGGAGTTGTTGGAGCCGATTGCGACATCCTGCAAAAATATGATTAAAACAGATGATTAATGACAAGTATAACAAGAAGGGCTTAATTACAACTGCAAACAAGGTGAATAATTAAGCAAATCTCAGCAAATAATTATTTCTACTTCATTAAATAAATGTGGCTTAATTTTTAAATGTTTTTATGTATCTTTGGTTAACTTGCCTTGAATTTTCAACTAACAAGTGAAAGACAGAAGAACCCGAAATATAATCCACTACTTAAAGAGCTTTACACTCACAGACAGGTGATAGACTATACTCGACTTTAAAAAATGCAAAGAAAGAAGTTTAATTTGCAGAGAATCGCAAAAAATGGTTGAAATGATAATCAGCTGCACCTCAACACTCTTGACTCTTACCTCATTAACAATTCACTTTCCATTCGACAAAACCATGAACCAACTCAACCCACCACCAAGTACAGTTAATTAACTTATTTAGCAATTAGACTAAAAACCACTAAATCCAATCCATTCAACTATGAAAATAACTGGAGCCCCCGCCTGAACCCCTTGAAGAGCAACAGTTTACTGAGAAAGAAAAATAGAGAGCCTAAAAATTCAACTTTTTTACTCATCAAGACTCAAAAGTGATTTGACCCTGAGCAGAGTAGCGCTCAAAAAAGAGAGTTCACAAGAAGCAACCCTTTCCCACCGAAGTCGCCTGGAGTGAGAGTGAGTGAAAAGAGAAGAGAGCCAAAGGAAAGCAGCCCATGCGCTTGACAGTCAAAGTGAACTCGTTCCGAAGAGAGAGTGTGATCAAAGCAGTGCAGTGCAGTGGTGTGATATGATGATAGCGGAGCGTCAACCCTGCTCCGCTCCGGAGGTTTGGCAAAAGCCATGCGTATTGAACCTAACCATGCATAATGTTTTTTATCATTGTGACTTACGCTTTGCTTCTCAGCATCAGCATCATCATCATCATCATCATCCGTCTCCTCATCAGAGCTCTCATCAGAGCTGACTAAAGTTCCAGCAGCAGGAGCAGCCCCACCTCGATAAGTATTAGCCAGCCTGAATGCTGCTGATGATGATGCTGCGCAGCTCGGCTTGACCACTGTTCCCTCCTTCTTCCCACCCTGTGATCCTTGCCTCTCCGCCTCCTTCTTTGAGTCCTCTCTTTCTCGGAGGGAGAGAATAAGGGAAGTGCAATCTTCCTGTCGCTCAAGCCATTCAGCTACCCCAATCCTTCGCTTCTGTCTCGCCATCTCAACCTCAAAGTCCTTTAGTTTGACGACCTCGGGCTCAGGCTGCTTTGGTTTGACAGTCTCAATGTCAAGCTCCTTTGGTTTGACAACTTGAGTGTCAAGCTCCTTTGGTTTAGCAAACCCAAGCTCCTTTGGTTTCTCCATGATCCCTTCCGGCTCCATCCCCTTCTCAGTCTTGTCGGCTACCTCACGGGTGTGCGGGTACGGGTTGATATATTCGTGGATGGGTAACGGTATGCGTGGATCGAGCTCCAGCGGGGGGCTATCCCCTCCAAATTTGGCCTCTGCAACCACAATTTCGTTAGGATTCCAGATCAGAACATTGGTCACGAAATAATGGTGGTCGATAAAAGCGTTCTCCCAAAACTCATCTTGATCATCGCTTGACCTACTGCTCCCACTTGTGTCCTCCTCCTCCTCTTTGGCTGTCATCTTTATTAGTCACAATTTTGAACTTGCTGAAAAAAATCGGAAACACTTTCTCTCAGCTTCTTTCACTGCTGCTTTCACTTTCTCATCCAACGGGAACAAGAGTCGGGAAGGAAGTGAGAGGAAGGAAGGCGCTGGAAGTGATGATATATGGCTGTGGAGTTTGAAAGCGTCTCTTCTCAGCTCCCTGTGTAGCAAGAGGCAGA
Organism: Lepidocyrtus paradoxus; assembly: GCA_034696885.1. Lineage (NCBI taxonomy): Eukaryota > Metazoa > Arthropoda > Collembola > Entomobryomorpha > Entomobryidae > Lepidocyrtus > Lepidocyrtus paradoxus. The sequence continues at coordinate 94,168 of JAQGAH010000070.1, forward strand.
GGCTGGGAGAAAAAGATCTGGAAGCGTTCCTCTTCCACGCGAGGAGAAAGCATATAACACTCCAATCCAACCTCCAGAACAACGGAAGCAAGCAACAAGCTAAACATAGCATGATGATGATGAGCATTTTCAGAGGGGCCAGCACGCCAGCACATCAGCCCTCGTTCGTACCATTCCAATCTGATCCCCAACCTATGCGCACTTTCTCATTCCAGCATGAACAACGCAAAAATAACAGGAAATGGGGTATTTCTTTCTTATAGAGGCCTCCAATAACGTTCCTCCGTCCGTACCTATACATCCGTCCTTGTCTCTTTACACTTATGACTTAGCAAAGCCAGTCAGAGAGATAAAGAAGAATAAGTTGTTTTGAAGACTCGCTCCGCTTGATACAGGTTGTTGTCCCTCCAAATCCCCCAACATCCAGTTCCACCTTGTCCCTTCACTCCAAGATATTTTTACTCTTTCCCAGAGCATCATCATCTCCATCACATTGAGCTCACACGTGATAACCAGCTTATTCCTCTCAGTTGCTGGAGAAAGCACAAAAGCCATGCATGTCCAGCCAGACAAGTCAGTGGAAAAGGAGAAAGCAAGAATCTTACAAACAATTAATTTCAATTTCAACGTCTTAATCACTAAATATGTTCAGTGGCAAACACCTTTCATCATCATGATTTAATTTGGAATCCATTTTTAACTGGCAATTTTTAAGAACATATCCATAATTTTGGAACGATGACGTTGATGGAAGGAATGATATAAAAGCTTTCAATTTCCTCCATATTTAGGATTGTAGATCTGGTCTGTTCCAATATTACAATTTTCCTTTTTTCTCTTTCTCTCGATATTCTGAGGATGAAAAAGGCAAATGGTCGTGTTCATGTTGTATAATGATCCCCCAGGTCAGTGGGAGGTAAGGTGGAGAGAAGCCACAAACGCTATGCGCAAATCCCTAAACATGCACTTAGATATCTTCAGATATCATAAACAAGTCAAATGCAACATTTGTCATGTTTTCTACTACTTTTTATTGAGTTTGACCTGAATAAAAAAAGCCATGATGAAGATGCTAACTCAGACCTATCCATCTTTTTTTGTGAAAGCTGTTGTTCTCTCAGACTTTTATTATTACCTGTTGGAGATTGTGGAATAAATCGATTTAATGTGTTTGTTCAGCACATTAGTCAATATGGATCATCTAAGCATTTCTCATTGTACGATGTACACCTCCATTTTTATTTGTTGAGCATTGAGTCAATTGAATAATTGACTTATTAATTAGTAAAATCAATGACATGATGGTTATAGCTAATTGATAAAGAAAAGAGAAAATGTGGAATGTTTGCACTTGATACATGCTACGCACATTTGGGTTGACACTAGGGTGACCATCCGTCCGATATTATATGGGACTGTCCTATATTTGACCCTCTAAATTCGGGAAATATAGGACTGTCCTATATGGTCTGATTATGTCCTATATGTCCTATATTTTGAGTTCGTCTAAAAGTTACATCAAAATATTTTCATAAATAACGCCAACTTAAAAAAATAAACAAGCAAAATGTTCAAATTATCGTTGCACTCTATTTAATCTTTGAAAAACGACTGCATTTTTTATAAAATGCTTGTAGTTGCTAGTGTAATGAATATTCTGAGTACGTTTTGCCTCATGAAGTCAGCAGACAAGTCTTCTTTGCTTAGATTCGTTCACCTAGCTGCCATCAGAATTAATTATTTTAATACTGCTCACCGGAAGACCAGTAGATTTCTAGTATTTTTGCGAAGAATCGATCAAATCTGGCATTTGTTTCCAAAGTTTTATTTGCATTAGTATCGAACTAAGCAGTAAAAATTGTTGTTAGTTTGGTCTTTGATCTAAATATGTGGATTCTGTCATCGAAAAATTTGCAGATTAAAAAGTAATAGCATGCAAGTACAAGTATCGTAAGTTTAAAAAGACACAACGCTGCCAAACATTTTGTCACGGATTCGATCAAAACTAGTACTAAAATGACCGCACCGTTGTTCTGAATTCGAATCTGAAATCCCTTACGATAAAACTTGCATCCGTTTTAAGTTATAGTGGGAAAAGTACAAAATTTGAAAATCTAGACTAGACTTCAGAAAAATCTGTTCTACCTCAGCTATTCTCAATTTACCCCAAATATTTACTAATATTTTTTGTAATGGTGATTATGATGATTATGTAAAAATGTCCTATATTTTCGTTGAAAAAATATGGTCACCCTAGTTGACACTAATTAATGACAAATTCACTGATTCAAATCCTAACTAAAAATATGACATGATATGATGATGAGTCAGGATATAGCTCGGTTGTGCAATCAGGATTAATTTTTCATTTAGCTGATGCTATTATATGCTTGCAATGATTATTTTTTATTGGCTAGCCATTGTAAAA
>JAQGAH010000071.1:0-96461 GCA_034696885.1 Lepidocyrtus paradoxus
GTAGGGACCTGTCCCCTATTCAGTTTTGCCATGTTAATTGTCATAAAGAAAAGTCTAGTTGGATTTTCGAAAAAAAAACTTTTCGCGATAAAAACCGCATTGCACTCTAAAATTTTGTATTTAAGCATGTACTTAGAAGGTCTTTGTTGGTGCAAAATATGGGGCCATTTCGTGAAAAACAGGGTCCTCACTCTCCTCGTAAGTACAGCCATATTAATAGATCTGCCTATATTATGGAAGCCAGAATGCACATCTCCCATACTACACCATATGTTCCAATTCCCTACGCAAAACCGATGCGTAATGTATTTTTATGCGACTCACTCTCACTCTCATTTTATATGTAACATCCCTCATCATCATCATATCATATCCATTCCATATCAGATCACAAGTGCTCAAATAATATGACTAGGGATGCAGATGCAGAAGACTGGCTCCAGAAGAGAAGTCGAAGTGCTTCACCAATCTGAATGAATGCCGGCTTCTGTTCTTATAAGTACTTTTTTATGCATTATAGCTCCTATGTCCCTAGAACAAAATACATGTATTTTCCTCAAATCTGACACAAAAGGAACAACAAAAATTACTCTGTCAGCCCTTTCGTGCGATTAGTCATATAATCATCATCATATCCAATTCAACTCCCTATCAGCTACATACATAACAAGCAGAAACAGCCAGTCCATGTATGTCAGTTGGAAAGGAGTCCATAAGCACTTGTCTTTTACTCGTTTCCCGTCAACTTTTATTTTCAGCGTTTTTCTCCACTTTCCTCCAAAAGACTCCTCATCCTTTTGAAATTTGCCAACCGCACTCCGGCTATAGACCAAGCAAGGGTAATATAAAGTTTACTTCTTTTCAACTTTGTACAAAAAAATAGCATAACTTTCAAGACAGAGAGCTACGTGCATAAACGTGAAGATATTGTAGATTGGATTCACTTGTTGTGATTTTTTTCAAAGAAATAAAAGCGGAAATAGTATTCTCATAATACTAAATAAAAAGTTGCTATTGCAGAACGGGACGCTGCGCTGGTTAAACGCTGAAGAGTACGTTTCCCTCAGAATATTTCATTGCAATTTTTTTTTATATTTAGGTCTGGCTGTTTTCACGAACGAACCGAGAGGAAGTAGTAGTTGGTGATGAGGTTTTTTAGATAAGACTGTAGCGTGTGTGATGTGTTAAAGTTGGGGCGGTTGTGTTCGGCCTTTTTTTGCAATTTTTCTTCCGGAAATTCTTTTATACATTTTTTACAACTTTGAGCGGAGAAGTAAGAGGAAGAAGTGTTTGGAGCAAAATTATATTTAAAGTTGTTAGTAGAAAGTGAATGAGGGTTTGGAAGAAGGGGTTAAGTAGCTTTAAATATCTTCAATCTTTGCTGTCAAACTACAAAAGCGGTTTTGTCAGTAATTAGGGGATTATTTGTCAGAAGGTCAGTGGAGGTGTGTGGGAGGGAAAGAAACCGGTGAAATTGGAAGATAGTCAAGAGTGGAAGAGGGATTAAAGTGGAAGTAGTTATCAAGCTCAAGAATGTCCTACACTTGTCGTAAGTTATGATTTGTTATAATTTGTAGATTTTAGTTGACAGTTAATTATTAACTATTTGTAATTGTTAAGGGTAAAATTTAATACGAGGTGGATTTTTGTGTGAATTTTATTTTGGAGGAGACTCTTATTGTTAGATGGTTAAATGATTGTAACAAGTAATAATGCATGACTAATTTATTTCAGGTAATACACTTTCAACCCTTCCTCGAACCCAACGAGGCAACCCAATCGTTTTGGGTGGGGATCCGAAGGGGAAAAACTTCCTGTATTGTAACAACAACAGCGTTATCATTCGTAACATTGATGTTAGTAATTGGCAGTTAAATATAGTTAGAGTAAAATGATTTACTCGATATAATTATTCTACTTTTATATGCAATTCTAATCAGAAGGTGTTTTTGTTGCATTTCATTAGGATCCAGCTGTAGCTGACACTTACACGGAGCATTCAGTCGCTGTTTTAGTTGCAAAGTATTCTCCAAGTGGCTTCTACATCTCTTCTGGAGGTATGTAATTAATCTCATACTAAGTAATCTTCAGAACAAAATTAGTGATGGGTGGGTGGCTTAAATTAATGTTGGTTATGCTGTATTGATCCAGATCAAAGCGGAAGGCTTAGAATTTGGGACACGGTGAACAAGGAGCACATTTTGAAGAATGAGTTTACTCCTTTCCTCGGACCAATTAAAGATATCTCGTGGTCAGCGGATAATCAGAGGATGGTCGTGGTCGGTGAAGGGCGTGAAAAGTAAGTGCATCATAGTTCATTATTATCATGGTCCAGTTGAGAGACTTGGCATTAATTGAGTTGGGGACGCACGGATTAAAATTATTAACTCTTACTTATTCTTTAGGTTTGGTCATGTGTTTATGTCCGATACTGGTACTTCTGTTGGAGAAATATCTGGACAATCCAAGCCAATCAATTCTTGTGATTTCAAGCCAACGCGACCCTTCCGTATTGTGACTGGAAGTGAAGACAACACAATTGGAATTTTTGAGGGGCCACCGTTCAAATTCAAAATGACCAAAAATGTGAGTCATTTGCTTCAAATGAGGTTTAAACATGTAATTGTGTACACTTTTTGTTCATTTTCCTAAAGTTTTTTTGTTGTATTAACATGCAGGACCATTCAAGATATGTACAAGCTGTCAGGTACTCGCCCAATGGTGAAATGTTTGCGTCAGGAGGCTTTGATGGGAAAGTGTTTATCTACGAGGCAAAAGATTCCCAGTTGATTGGCGAAGTCGGCTCTCCTGCTCACAATGGTGGTGTGTATGGTGTGGCATTCAGTCCAGATAACAAGCAACTTCTGACTGCCTCTGGGGACAAGACTTGCAAGTTGTGGGATGTTGAGACACGTCAATTGATTTCCGAGTTTCCAATGGGTACTCAGGTGGATGACCAGCAGGTTAGCATTTTTTGAAGCTCATCCTGATATTTTGAATTGTCTTTTTCAGTATCGTAATATTTGCTAACTAAAGCGCCATTTGACTTATTTTAGGTTACCTGTTTGTGGCAAGGTCCTCATCTCATTTCTGTCTCTCTAAGCGGCTTCATTAACTACTTGGATGTTAACAATCCAGCAAAACCATTGCGCATTGTTAAGGTAATTTGTTAATTCATTTGTTCTAAAATCCATAAACTTTATGAATTCCACATGATAATTGTAGAATTGATGTGCATACACATTACATAGGTTAAGAAAAGAAGTAATTGTATTTATTTATTTATTTTTCAGGGGCACAACAAACCAATTACTGTAATGTGCTTAAATGATGACCGTACAAAAATTTTCAGTGGCTCTCACGATGGGTTCGTAACTTACTGGGACGCCAAAACCGGTGTAAATGATCGAATAAGCGGAACCGGTCATGGAAATCAAATCAATGGAATGAAAGTTGTCGGCTTTACTCTTTATACTTGTGGAATTGATGATACACTTCGTCTCGTTGATCTCAATACTTATGCTTATACGAATGTCAGTGACGTCAAGTTAGGCTCACAACCTCGTGGAATGGATGCAAATGAAACTCGCGTTATTATTGCTACAGTGAAAGAAGTGAGTATATCTGACAGTCGTGTTATAATGATTGTGAAATGCTGTTAATCGACTTGCATAATGTACATACTATTATAACCTAAGAATAGCATCCTAATGCATAACGGCATGTTTTTGTTTCTCAGTTGATTATTTTAGAGAATGGGCGAAAAGTTGGCTCGTTGCCGGTGGATTACGAACCATCTAGCCTTGCTATAAACCCCGCGTCTGGTGACGTTGCTGTAGGTGGTTCCATGGATAGTAAGGTACAGCAAGGCCATTGAACTGAATATTAGCGGTTATTGCGTGAAGGATACTGTTGGAATGTCTTGTTTATTCATTTGGAATTTATTTGTATGCATTCTTAATCTCCTACAGACGCACGTGTATGTGGTGAACGGAAATTCATTTTCTCCGAAAGCAACGCTGGACCATCTTGGCCCCGTCACTGATGTTAAATACTCGCCTGATGGAAACTATTTAGCTGCATCTGATGGGCACAGGAAAGTCGTTCTTTATTCTACTGCAACCTACGAGGTGAATGGTTAAAAATATGATATGTTCATGTGTCTAAAATAATAATTTTCAAAAGAATTGCATGTAAATTTTACTGGTCGTTGAAATATTGGATGACAATCAATGCGTGCAACGTAATTGGCAAGTAGATAACCATATATTTCTTTATCACAGCCTGCACATAACAAGGAATGGGGATTTCATTCGGCCAAAGTCAACTGCGTCGCCTGGTCTCCGGATTCGAAACTTGTTGCAAGTGGAAGCTTGGACACAACAGTGATTGTTTGGAGTGTTGCACAGCCAGCAAAACATCTTGTCATTAAAAGTATGCCATTTCGTATTTATTATTATAATAATGACATTATGAATGAATGACACAATTACTATTGCTTATGACTTGTCTCCCTTGGGGTCTAACAAATATTAATTGTTATTGTTTTCAGATGCCCATCCACAAAGTCAAATTACACGTGTGGTTTGGTTAGATAACAACTCTATTGTGTCTAGCGGTCAAGATGCCAACATTAAAATATGGGAAATCTCGGGCTTCCCACAGTAAGCTGTAAACTGGTCACCTGTACCTATTTGTAATTGTTATCTACTATTATAAATATTACTGTATTGTGCTACATGTTATGTTATGTTCTGTATACCCTCTGCACCATGATCATAATTAGCAAATATTTCTTCACCATGCATTATTCCAAAGTATCTAATTGAAATCTGTTGTAAATTGTGTGTCACCTTATACAGTTGTAAAACTAGTTTCAATTATCTAACAATCTATTTCATGAACTATCTTAGAATTCACTTCGAAATCATTGGCCTACTTAGTTTAGCTAGATTATATAAATACGTATAAATGAATCATCTTTTAAAACAAATAAAATCACAAACATATTAATATAATTTGTCTACAAAAATATAGAACTGAAGACTTGACAAATATTTTTGAAGATTGAAGTATTTCTAAATTATGCATTTAAAGAATTTATACAAGGATTTTTGTATTAAAAAAATGGAAATTCTCTACTCCACGTTCACGCCACAAGAAGACTATAGATTTCTATTAAATCTCGAGTCGCTGAAGTCTGAACTCGGAAAGGTGCCTTCAAAGTATTACTTATCCAAAAAAAAATACAGAGTTCTATATATGTAACAATAACTTTATAATTAAAAGATTAAGAATTGGCGACACCAAAACTGTCGCTAAGGTTTGAAGTAACAAATAATTACCAAAATGCTTACATTTTCTAGCTAATTTAATGAAACTGCTTGAGTTGCTTTACAGAACATCTAATACTTTATGTAGTTAACTTATATGTGTAACATTAAATTAATCTTTTTATCTATTGTATACTGTACTAGTACTAGTGCTGAATTTGTGTGAAAGGATGTATCATGCTTTTGAATTGTATCATGTGAACTAAGCTCTATCTAGCATCAACAACATTGTCAAATAAAGCAAGTAAACGACTGAGTTTCAAAGAAACTACTTGGATTTGCTCTGGGTCCCTTGAACACTATCAAATTGCATATGTCATTGTCATGTCATTTCAACGCAATGCAAATTATTTGATTAAGTATTGGCTATATGTTCATGATTATCATGTTACTCATCTTTTGAGAGAAGGAAATTTCGGTGCCACTTCTTTACTACTACTTACTACAGGGATAAAATATGAATCTTTTGACGATAAATTCACAGTTTGGTTCGTTGATAATGCACCCCATTCCCATGTTACTTATCTGTCAGTACTAGTTGTTGTCAAACTGTCAGGTATGAACACTCATTTATCGATATGCGCACGTACTACAACATAAAAAAGCTCAGGTACTCAAATGTACCGTGCATAAATGGTTATGAAACGCTTTACTAGGAAACGATTTCCAAATAATTTCATGTCGGAGGATAACCCCACACTGAATTTTAATTTGATGCGTCAATCAAAAAGTTGATGTCACTTTGATTCTGCTGACGGTTGGCACAAAGTATGGAATCTGTAATCCAGATAGATTTCCCAAAAGATAAATGAATGTCCCATCATGCCATCACCGTACAAGGAAAAACCGCATCATTCGATGTCAATAAGGTGGAACAAAAATGTCACCATTGGGGATTGAGAAAGATTTCTTGGGTGAAATCAACAATTCTTGGGGAACAAATCTCTCATACGATTGTAAATTATTCGCTATTAAATGTGTATCGCATGTTTATCTAACACCACAGTTGCGATTGTACCGCATCACTTAAAAATTGAAATTTCGAAGGCCGATTTTTTTTAGCTGGAGCATGATAGGTCAGCATATAATTCCACTCTAATGCGTTCTGACGGATTATGTAGGCTGAATACAGCGGCATTGAAATTTCTAGATGAATGACATTTGAATTCTCGGTAAATTTTATAAAATATGTTCGGCGACTTGAACTGTCATTGGAGGAAGTATTCAGAAACTTGTAATTTATAAGGTCACTTAAGCATTCATTCGGTTCCTCATTTTTTTTGATTAAATAAGGTGTGAAGTGAAACGATTCGACGAACCGAAATACAATAGCAAATCAGATATTATGTATCTCTATCTTTAATCGCAAGTATATAATACACTGGTTAAAATATTCAGTTTTTTGCTTATATAACGACAAGATTAGAAATGTAACAGAAAACGCCAGGATGACGGTGCGTTGGCCATCATATCATGGATACTTATTAGTTAACCCCAATAATCTGGACGACGGCGACGACCACGATCAGTTAATGCTAAATTTTACTTTTTATGAGGGGCCAAATCTTCCTCTTCTCCCTAATGCGCTCTGCATAAAGCATTGCAAATAGTATATGAGACGCCAGTATTGGCAATAAATCTGGCTTAGTCTGCATTTTCAATGATATTGATATTACTACATCGTGTCAACGTGATAGGTTAAAGAGATATTAAAAAACGGCGAAATTTGAAGCATTAAGCATTCTAGGCAGCGATAAGATAATAAATTGTAGATTTCGAAACTGAAACAATATATTTTTCTTGACCTTCACACTGTAATATGTAATCATTTAAGAATGGGAGTTATATCCCATATTATATACTTTAGCATTACAAAAATATCTATATCATGCGTTTTAATCAGATTTTATATAATGTCTACTGCCTGAGGCTGGAAAGTGTATTTGAAAAAGTACTAAATTATTCATGTGCCTCTGGAATTAGCGAAATTTAAAAACTCTGCTCATCCATAATTGTACGAGTTGCTGACAATTTGAATTCTGTATGAATACAATATACGAATACAATGGTAAACTGCGTGTGCTCAAAATTGACTACAGCTCTAATGCAATAAAAAAGAATGTGGTTTGAGTTGGGGATGTTTCGCATCGCAGATACAATTTGACAAGCATTTGCATGAAATAGAAATGCCAAGATGCGTTTCATAATCACCCAGATAGGGATCGTTTGTAGATGTAGATGACGAAACCAAAGTTTAGTGAAAGCGTTACAGCCAACATTCCTATGGAATTGGGTCGAGTTCCACTCAACCAAAGCTCAGGCCATCCCATTTCGCAATTGAAATAATTCCAGAGAGTAATGCATAATTAGGTAATTTCCAGAGAAAGGACACAGTGTCTAGATAATTTGCAAGTTGGTATTTTTTTATGTAGATCAAGCTCAAACATCCTAATCCATCTTAAATGTGGAAAGAACACGTTTTAGCTTAGAAACTACGCACTAGTGAAAAGGTTTGGGGTCACAGGAAATAGGGAAAGTTAATTGGAGAGCCGCCACCCGCGTCCCCATTTCTATGAAGCCATTAAAGCATACGCAGAAAAAATGAGGTCTTAAAATAATGATGTTTTTGTGGTAAGGCAATCCTCAGGATCGATATCCCACGCGAAGATCATTTTGCGAGGCTTCTGTTTGCAAGCATCCTCCTACTCATCCGACGGAAATTTGGTATAAAAAATCGACACACGCAATGTAGCCAAACTAATGTGTCGAGGTCAATAAGACAGATATCATGTAACATGTAAAACCTTTTTCTAATGATTATTATGGAATTTTATAATCAGTCGGGGATTATTAAAAGATTAGACTATTAGATCTTACACATGTCACTAGCAATTAGCTTTTTTTAGTAAGTGCCAAAAGTAGTAAGTCCAAATGCAAACAGCGCAAGCGGTATACTACGTATATTTATCATCTCGCTTTAATAGCAGTTTCTGCTCATAATCTTTGAAATCTTTGAAAAAAGAAGTAGTAAGTAAATGCTTAAATAAAGTATAATGAGTATAATCCCTTTTATCATCTTCCCACAAATACATTCCAGGAATAATGCGCTTGATCATTATTAAAGTTTTTGATAGGTTGATCCTCGATGAGATTCAGGAAGGTCTAGTTTTGCTTCATGTTCAGCATAATTTACAGAACCCACACTAATCTCTATTTTCTTTGCTTACAACGTCAGTAATGATATGCGTGGGAGAAGTACTAAACTAAGGATGATCATTAATCGTATGCAAATCGCGAAATTCTCCAAATACCATGAGTTGCAATTTTTGTTTAACATACAACGAATCTTTTGTAAAAAAAAAGGTAATTCTTAAAAGTCCTCTACACGTCAATAAATTTCCGGAATCGATGTTACTGAAGTTTATATTTTCCAACTTCAGTTCCATGGTCATTTTCCAAGAACTGATCATCTTAATTTAAGCTAGAACAGAGCATACAGACGTTAGTTACATTGAACTTGAAATCAAAAGGAAAAGCCCGATATCTAATGTCAACCACCTATTACAAATTGTCAAAATATAAATTTTAAATTAGTTACCTTTTGTCTACACATTCTCACCGGTCACTCGTCAGAATAAGAGACGAGCCGTCATTTTTTCACGGATACAAATATATTGACGTTAGCCGGATAAAAATGGAATATTTATGTTAATTTGAAGATATATGTTCATGACTATCCAGATATGAGATGAATATGAACTTATTTAAACCTTTAATACAGTAATATAAATCTACAGCAAAGTATCTTTAGGCTGATTCGGAAACGACAAAGATGACAAAGATTTAACTAAGCAAGTTAGATAAAAAGGGAAATTCATACAATCTAATCCCAAGCAGTGATGGACGATTATGTTAAGCTATGAATTACGGGAAAATATCTTGATTTTCTGAGCAACTTGGACAAACATGAGGTGGACTATGTCCTAAACCTACAAAAGATTTTAATAATTTATAATTTATTAGTCTCAAAAATAAGATTTGAAAGGTTAAGGAAATCTCAATTATTAATAATACAATTTAAAGTTGTGCCAGCAACATTGTGCATGCATAAAGTGCAAAAGTTGATATGGTCCGCTGCGCCACGCTACGCTACGTTAATTTTAAATTTTCAACCTACTCCAGTTAGGACTTCCAGCAACCTACTTCCAGCAAAACCCAAAAGCTGACACAAACACGTTGGGATTGTGAAGATCAGGCGCGATGTTTATATTTGTCGGAACAAACAAACATGTCAAGCTTTTAAAAAATCGATACAACAAACAAGCAAACAAAATTATTAAAACAAGTTATGCAATAATTTACTTATTTATTTAGAAAACCGTATTGCTTCCAAGAACATTTGTATTTTTCCCTTTCAAACTTAAAAAATTGAAACAAATCTTCATGCAAGACTTGGATTGCCTAATTCCTTTCCTTGATTTGAACAAAGTACAAAGTACGTAACATATAGGAAAAAAACTGTTTTCATGGACGTGTCAAACAAAATAGACAACCAGATGTTGCATAGAAATATGCTTTTTGCTCAATAGCCAATCTAAAACCGTTACTTGTGAACGACGTAATTTCATATAAAACACTCATGCTGTTATTTAAATTAACCTAGAAAATGAAATGTTTGACAAACGCATTGTAAATGCAGACAGTTAACCAAAGTTTTTTTGCACGATAACACGAAGGAGTTTACAGTCTAAACTGACTAATTTTGGAAATTGGTAGTTTCAAATAGCTAATTGTGAGATTGATGTTTAGCCCAATATCTACCCTCCCCAAGGATTTTCATAATCTGACACTGATGCTTTACGTAAGCAAATAAAAATTTATTTTAATTGTTCTTTTGTAAATTTTGATTTAAGTTTTTTAAAAATCTGGATAATGTCGAATTTCCGTTTAACCTTTTTCGATCCAGCAACCTATATCCCCACCTAACGAAGCTCAATCAAAAACATTGACACACCAAAATCCTACCAAACCAATATCTCGTATATCGTCGTCAGTTGAAAATGTTGACACTTAAAATTGGCCTGTTTGGACAGAAAATCCCTACGCATTTTTTTTAAATTTGAGCTTGTACAACGATTATTTAGTTTACAACTGATTGAAATATAAACGGGGTAGAAACTAGAAAGTACTTAAATGCATCAAGTATCTGTATCTTTTGATCCAATCTACCTAGCTTCCTGGAACATAATTATCGGCAGAACCCATCTTTTCAAAACTGAAGGGTAGCGATCATCTTGTAGATCCTGAAATGTAAATCTGCAGTGTAGATTATACACATCCATCCAGAGATTTCCAGATTATGTACTTATACCCGAGTTACTGTTTATAGTACATGTTTGATTGATCGTACAAAAAATTGTTTTTCATTTTGGGCTTTTTGCGGGTACCTCAGCAATTTATGTCTGCTTACGTATTAACCCATATCAGCGTCAGAATGCGTGATATTGGGTATACTTTCAAGAGAAAGCAAAATGAAGCCTTATCGTCATGCATTAAAATACATATCATACAAAATTATTTAATTACTACTACAAAAGATTGGCAGTATAAAAACACAACTTCGACAATGATATGATAATGAAATTACTATGACTGTAATTGCTAGTGTACGAACTTCCAATTAGTTGTTAGTTAACTAATAATTCAATATCCTTTTACTCGTTACTTCACTAGGTTAAATTTTAATCCGAAAATGTAAACATTCGGACACATTTTTTTCTTTCTCTAAAAATAAGTCAATTTGAAAGATATCCTTTTTAAACATCAATACAAGATGTGTTATGTCAATATAGACAATAATTGACCTTTATTATGATTATGAACATGATAGCGCTTCCTGGTGTCACATTACATATGCCTTTGTCACATTACAATAAAATATGCCATCGAGATCCGATGGAAAACCATTGTTTCTTTCGCGTCCAGCATTTCCAACTGGTTTAATCTGAAAGTTTTTTCAAAATTCTGACGCAAATCTACTATTCTAAATCTTAGAAATACTAAGCCATAGTGAATTACAGTTCTGTGAAATGAAAGAAAGCAAATAATTAGATTTACGAATTGCCAATATCTGTATATTTAAATCGGTTTGATTGGAAGTCAAGGAGAAACTCGTGTAATAGCTGCATAATTTAGGGTTTTACTAATCTATTTATTACTTTAGAGACGCTGCTCCAAGAATTGTTAGCATACGACGTGTAAGAAGTTCATGCGTTGAACAATAAAAAGGTTAAAAGGTACAACTAATCCTTACTACTTCATAAAAAAGTGATCCGATCAAGCAGAAAAAAATCTTAATATATGCCGATGATATTGATGATAATGATGGTGATGATGTGATGAATCAGAATTTTACTAACAACTAATGCTCGTATACCCCAGAAAACTGACTTGAGCTGTTCTCTTTCCCCATCGATCCTCCAAACCCTTTTATCCATCTATCAACCTTCGCATGTTTATAGTCATGATATGAAATGTTTCTCTTAGCTCGCTTCACTTTTATAATACAGACATTATGCTATTTGTCGCCATGATAGTTACATGAAGAAGTATACAAAGTACAAATTAACTCCCATATGCATTAACATTTGAAGCTGTGCATACGACTTGAACTGCCTTACTACGCTGTCACTCCAATAGTGTGAGAACGCTTTCCATCACGACTCCCCACCTATAAAAGAACAAAGCCTGACCACTCTGATGACAGTTGTTGAGTAAAGTTTGCTCCCGAACGGAACTCTTGAGGGTTTTCAAATCTTTGTCTCCTCCCTTGCGCATCAGTTACATGACAGGGAAAACCCCGTGAAAAGATCCTGATTTTTATCGTTTGAAAAGCAGTTATAAAACTTTTAATAAAAAATAAGTGAGTCCAGTTAATCACTTAATCTGATCAGCCAATTTTCTTTATCCGATATAACCACCAACAACGAGAGCATTACCCAAGAAAAAGGTGAGAACAAAGAATAATTTTCTCCGTGTCTCAACTTGCCCCAATCCGAAGTGGACAAGGCCGCAATCTACTTTGCAATTGGTAAGTTAATTTTTTTTCAAAATTCATTGTCACGCATACCGAAGGTGTTCTGGAAAACTTGAAGCAGGAAACTGCTATGGTCTTTTTTCATTGTTATTTGGGTTTCCCATGAAGGTGTCCGTAGAATATGAAAACATAGGTGCTAGCTATAGCTTGCCCTTTACTATTTTAGAATTGAATTGACATCTTGTAGTTCATAAATTAAAATTAAATATCTGGTGAAAGAAAGTTATTGAATTTATTTTGTAAAAAATTATTTTTTACATACTCATCGTGATTTGCATAGAATGAGGTTTTCACTACACACGGCATAATATTATTCTGTTATTGTGTCATTTCACTTTGTACCCATAAAATAACGCTAGACTATCTATGTTAGGGTTCATTGAAAATTACCAGGAAAAAATCGATATTGAGTACGAAACTGTTTACAAACATTTCTCTGTTTCGTCCGATCTATGCTCAGCTCTTCACCTTGTCAATCTTCATACAGTTTGTAACTGTATGAATATAATATGGCTCATTTTAATATCCCAGAAGTATTATCATTTTATCTATTGATGATTTGCATTCCGCTGCATACCTTTAAATTCCATTCTTTAGAACAGGATATTTAATCTGATAGCTCAAAACATATTTTTCTCAAACCAATTGCAGTCTCAAAAGTTTCCTTGAACTTTATTAAGCAATACAGCAAGTGACGTTTGTTTTGAGGGAATAAATGCGTAATTAGAAAATTCATCGAAAGCCACTCGTCTAGCTGGATTAATTTATGAGCACATTTACTTTTTGCATTGATTTTTTCAACCTTGTAGTTGAAAACATGATATCAATAACCGTGTCAAGACATTGCAGGTGTAAACAACAATTTTAAAAGTAAAGTTGATTCTGATTAGAATTCATGACGAAATCCCTCATATCGATTATCTATCACGCAAGCTTCTTGGGAAGCGTAGGTAACGTTTTCAATAATTTACGACGTTTTGCATTGGCGTAATCGCGTAAAAACATTCATTAAATCGGCAAAACATCAGTGATCATTGATAATATCCTCTCAGATCCTGATCCTGTGGGATACGGATATGATATGAGCCCAAGTATCGGACGATATGAGTAACTACACCTAACGCTTACGCTGCGAAGCGTCATTCATCCATTCATTAATTTTCTTCGCCTTAATCAAAGGACACGCCTATGCACAGTCAGCACCTTAGTTAGCACGTATCTACTCACCCATAAATATGATAAAGTGCATAGTTCCCTCCAAAATCTGTTATAATTATATGTTAATTATAACTATATTAATTATGAAGTCATCTGATTCGTATCATAGGACATGGCCATTTGCATATTGTCACAATCAGTCAGCAGATTAGAAATCAGTAGCTTAATTTTTTCATTCATGATGTGTCAATTTACTACACACATAATATACTCATAAAAGTAGCACTGAGTTGATGATGACCTGGTTATCAGTTGTCGTTATCACTCCAAAAGTTTGTATAAAATATTTGAGAAGCTTTACTCCCTGCTTTTCAGTTAGTCTCAAATGAAATCTTGCAGTTTGCGCTTTGCTGACCAATCACTTTTGATGGGATGGGTTGGTTGTCACTCCAGATTTTTATGATTTTAACAAACATTTCACATAACTGGAAGTCGTTTGACTGACCGTGGCATATAGAAATGCACAAAATATGTATGAATTTGGGAAATGAGTAAATGGAAATATACAACTTGGAAATAGCATGAAATGACAGAATTATTTTACAGCACAATTCATTTACTGACAAGCATAATGGAGTGATGATGACCTTACACGGAACACAATTAAATTAGTTGTTGGGCCCATTTGAAGAAACTCACTTTTATCTGCATAACCGGTTCAGTATCAATATATAAAATTATCAACTTAACTTACACAATCGCTATTACAAATACACAAATTAAATACATATAAATTTGACTACATATAAAGCGATATTAACTCCGTAATCAATCATTAATATATGTATGTAATTCATATGTCAGGAGAGCAACTAACACTGTAGCATTTTAACATAATTAAATACACATTTAGATAACAAAAATTAAGAAAGTGTGTTCCATCCATGCATGAATTATAATACCTAAAACGCTAATATATTAAAGCTGGATTAATTAAGGGAATTAATTCAGTTTTGATAAAGATAAGATAAGAAATTCGGGAAAAGTTATAAAATCTATGAGTTTGACTGCTATGGAGAGGTCAATAGAATATAGAAATAACAACAGCGTTGGATGACCCATGTCATGATGTAAATATATAGCTGCTCATTATTCCTCATTAGTCATCACAATTAATTTGACAGACAGATTTCTTTCGAACGGAAATCGCATTAGTCTACAGTTTAAAATAACAATAGTTGGATTTTTCATCAATAATTTATTTGTCTGTCTCATTTTTAATACGAAACACACATCTCAGTTAATGGGAGCAAACAAGAACCTTAACTTTAACCAAAAATAACGTGTTCTTCACCTTTCAAGCGAGCATTAAGCTATTCACTAGGACCAGACCAGACATGAGCTGTCGTATAATGTCTAAACCTATTATAGATTAGTCATTATAGTCTACAAATATCTAATTGCATAATGTTATAACTTGTGCTGATAAATTTTCGCCCACTCATCAAAACCTCCAGACAATAACTAAAAGAGCGATAAAGTTCCTTTTTTTACTAAATGCTGGCAGACGTTTTGTCTTACATTTCATGCATAGTTCGTTGCTTACTGCATTAAAGAGAGTCATTAATATACTTATTGTAATATTTGGAAGCGATTCTGCCAACTCTGATTAGAAAATTCAGGCAGACGTAACGTTATAGATGAAAGGCAATTTTACAATATCGTAATATGAGAATAAGGGGAAAAAATCCTCTACTCCTCAGTCAGACATCTCGTAAGCTTAAGGGATAAAGAAGAGCAACTCATTAGCTTTTCTTAGAATTAAAAGTTAAATTAATGAGATTAGATAAATTCGAAACATTATCAGCACCTCTTTTTGCACAATCTGAAGATTCCTCCACGTACGTGCAATGCATGTGCTGAGTCGTATAGAAAGATCCTGCCAGCGCAGGTGTCGGTTTAAATGCAATTTCAATAGGAGGGTTGCTTCCTATCTACTAAGCAAGCACGCTTTCACCATTTCATTAGGTTTCAAATGTCATTTTAACATGAATGTACCTTTATTAATGGCCAAATGACAATGACTGTTCAATCATAGTGCATCACTTAAGAATGTGCAGTTTCAATCATTCCACGCGTCATTCCAAAGTGCAGTAGCAAGGGAAAATGTATGCCAGATTATAGCAGATGCAAATTTGATTCATGAGCAATTTGTCACATTTAGTGACAGATGTTCATCAGTTTTGGATGACGTATTAAAATATGACTCCATGTTATCAAGAAAATCCGATAGTTGCAACGTTTGTGATTACATATCAGATTTCATTCGGTTTGGAAATAATGCCCAGTTGACGTCGCTATTTTAACATACATTTAATGTCATTATATTTTGCTGACGCAAGCATGAAATGTAATCTTGCAACGTGATGGACATATCAGTATCATTCCAGGAACTCTCAGGGAGTTTGGCGTGGGTGCGGATTATCATATTGAATTTGCACAGATTAAGAGATCGGATGATGGATTCCATAACAGTCAGATCTCTTGCAAGTCTTCCTTCCTCTCTGTAATAGTACTAAAGCTCCCAAGTTGGTCATTAAGGGGTCTTGTCGCCAATTTTATGGGAAAATAAAAACAAAACATTTGTCTTACTTTATACATATGAAAGCATTTAACAGTTGCGAACATACTTAATGCTATGCGGTATTTCAAAAACCAATAAAATCAAAATTGGCTTCTTAAATTGTAATTTTAAGCTGAATGGCAGATGCTTAACTGTCCAGCAAATCACCCACGTAAGTTAAACCCAATTAAAAGGGCTAAAGGGTAAAAAATAATTGGCAAAAGTAAAAACTTCTTTGCATAATTAGTACTGAGTAGTAGGGAAATGATTGTTCTTTGGTGAAATAACAATCAAGTCCAAAAACCCCAATACGGATGTTATTAGTAAACAAAATACCTATTATCCTCAATAGGCTTTTCCCCTTTCTTCAATGAAGTAATTAGATATACCACACATCAGTATTTTACCTCCCTATAAGATCTTTATCCCATTTACTACAATTTTGTTTGGAAATTGTTAAGTGATGTCAATGCCAACTAAATGTGAAAGTTCAAATAGGGCATAAATTTTATGGACCTGGAGGTGCTGATCGTGCTAAATTGGGTGAATTTTAGGTTATAACAATTTTTATGAGTAACTTGTAAGAAAAGATTCAGAAAAAAATCTTTCATTCATTTGTTCCAGATGGAATGAAATGTGAACCCTGGCATTTGAAACAGAGAAAGATTTCCGAAGCCCCAACAATTACGTGGGTTTCATCATGAGTTCCATGTGCTATGCGTAATTAAGAGGTTCTCAAGCATTCCTGTACCTGTTTGTTTACTAATATGTATAACAAGAAATAAAAATCAAGAATAAATGCCTTTAGATAAGTACAATGTAAACACTTTCTGATACTTACAAATCTCTGTGATAACGCAATCTCAAGAAAACGTCTTATTGACTTTCTTATGCGAGTGATGATGGGGCAATATAATAAGACATGAATCTACTGAATGTAAGAAATACATTGTAATTTTTTTAGAAAACAACAAAAATTCCATTACATATTCCAGTTTTAAATGACTGTATCACTTGATTGCGTTAGTAACGATACGTAATTAAGAAATCTCGAATTGGTTGGTAAAAGTTAGACTGCTTGTTATCGAATTCCGAGTGAATCGAGGTGGACATCACGTCCACCTCGTCACTTCACGTCTACCGCTGAGCTATCGAGGCCCTTATACCAACCAAACCCAACATTATCTCTAAGATAAAGACAAAGTTGATTTGTGAAGGAGGTCAGTGTATAAGCATCTGTAAAATTGTTGACTCATTTCACCACTCGCAATCATGGTTGGAAGAGTAAAAGGAAATACTGAGAACTGAAACTTCATCAAGTTATAACACCTAGGAGTGTTCCATTTTAACTATAGGGATGATTAGCATAACTACCAGAAATGAGAAATTAAAAGAGGAAAATGCATACCAAAGAATTATCCTATCCTCCTTTTTCGTTTTTCACCCCATCAAATTCCAGTTTCCGAGTTTTGAAAGTGCCCACATAGGTAGGTAGGTCTAGGTTTGTTTGAAGTAATCGTTTTAGCAAGATTCGTGCGTCCCCTGAAGTATAACTATATGAACGGGCTATAGAACAGAAATGGTGAATAAAGTTCAAGTTCATTTCTAATCAAGAGTAAATAAACGTAATTAGAGTAACGTAAAGTATAGATATCATAATGCATTAATCCCTGCATGAAAATGAAACACCTGTTGTCATGAGAATTTAAAACGCTCAACCTCCTTCAGCACATTCTTCTTAACTCAGGTTTTTAATAGATAGTTTTCCTATCGGCAAATGACTCATCTATGTATCAACAATTATAATGTGCCTAATGCTTAACCTAACTATAACATCGACGGGAATTGGAACTGGGAAATACCAAGTATTTTCCAATTCCACTCCTGCGGATTTGTAAACTTTGAGCGGAACGTGATGAAGCTAAAAGCTATTTCAAAGTCCTCTTTTGCTAGCCATTTCTGAGGATCACCTTTGAAATGAGTTCTTTGAAACTCTATATTCTACACCATTTCATTCTTGATTACCCCTGTCATTCAAGTTTTCGCCAGTGCCATAGGTCATTACGACTGATGAAATTTCATACATCCTTATAATAATACATATTTGCATGTAGTTTGTAAATTGTGTCAAGATCATTACTACATGCTCATCATTTTTTCCTTCAACATTCATCAAATCCAAGTCACAACTTTGCTGATTCATCTTTTATCTTTTAGGTAACACTTCAATTTTGCATTAGGCATGTTACATATTATTGGCATTGATCATTAGTAGGGGATGATGCTTCCAGGAAAGAAAATGTTGCCTACAGAGAATATTTTCAATTAAACTTTGTTTTGAGCTCTGACAATGTATGCATGAATCATGACTGTAATAACGAATTTTTTAATGAGGATAGATCAAACCTACACACTATCTACCTGGCTCATCAGCAAATCAAATATCAAATCCATCACTGAAGAAATTAAATGCAGTCTTTCCTTCGACTCATGTTTCTCATGTAAAGGGAACTTGATTTGACGTTCTCAATGCCCCTCCGGCGTACACTAGTTTATGCAATGATACAATTTACCTTGATGGATCCAAACGATATAGAAAAAATCAATAGGGCGCCACAAAAGCTAAACGACACATTCCATACAAAATACTTCACTTTTAACTTAAACATTTAACTTTCAAGTCTTTCATAATAATAGTCAATTTGACATTTCCTTTCTGGAGATAATCCCTGAAATCTGCATATCAACCATCTAAATGTTATGCAGCAGCATTCTTTTATTGGGGCATGTTGAGATAGTTATACTTTTTTGCGTTTGTAACTGTTATTTGTCCATGTCATCCTAAATCAACACTTTCTGACAATTCAACCTTATTTTTTATCAGGTCTTTGAGAATCTTTGACGTTACTTTTATCGGAAGAAGCGGAAACTGTCAAGGAGGAAAATGGGCACGTGTTTAAATAAGCATACGGTATTCCTGGCCTTGTTGGCTACGGTTCTGTCCCTCGTTACAGCTAGGCCTGAGAGACCGAGAGATAATATGGTAAGCTAAAATATCAAATAAGTACATTTCATTATGCAATTGTAATTGTTACAATTGTTTAATACGGATGATTCAACCGCATTGTTCCCTCTGCAGGTGGCTTCTTCACATCACAAGGGAAAGCGGGGTTGGGACGGGCTGTACCCCTCCGATTCTCCGGACGAGCCAGTGTTATCTGTTGTGGAAGGTACTGAATGCTGTACTTTTTTAATGATACTGCAACCATTTTTTTAATAAATGGAACAGTTCTTGGAAAAGCGAAACCCGAAAATTACCCCTTTTTATTTCCTGGAATTTCGTAGAAACGAACGTGGACAAAGCAGAAATAGGAGAAGAGCCAAGCGTTGATGCAATGTGGTTGGATATCAGCAAAGAATTTCGTGATACGGTCCGAATAAGTAGACACTCGGACGGTGAGTTGGAGTGTGAGGCTGTTGGCTCACCCCCACCGAAAGTTTTTTGGCTTCGGAATGGAATACCAATCGAATCGGTAAAGAAATTAAACGTATTTTATATGGGGTTCAACTTGACAGGAATCCATTATACCTGACGATGAGTATTCTTTCTCCTAATAATGATCATTCTTAATGATATTCGCCCATTGTAGATGACAATAGTTACGAATGCTGACACCATCAAGAAAAGAATTGAAATAGGGAACAACAACGTAATATATGACAAGTTTGCGCGCTCAGGAATGGCTAATGTGAAGGCGAGGCTCCCGTTAAGATGTGCTGTACCAGAAGACCAAGGGCACTACACATGTGTGGCGGTGAACCGAGGGAAACAAGTCACAGCCACGACATATTTATCTGTGATTGGTACGGAACCATTAAATAAATTTAGAATACTGCTTTCAACCTTTACTTTACTGGCGTCGTTTATCATGCATAACCCCTTTTACTGCCGCTTATAGATGAAGACCCCAGCGCACCAAGGGGAAGTTGCGAGTATCGACTAGCTTCCATGTCATTCAAGAAATCTAAGAAAGGTTCATCGGCATTCATTTTAAATAGTGAAACATTCCACATGGACACTATGGGAAAGCACATCTCCCTCCCTTGCAAGTCTATTGGAAAGCCAAAACCCCATGTCACCTGGATGGATCCGGATGGCAAGAAAATTATTCCGGGAAAGAAATACCAGGTATAGAAGCTCACGCTAAACATCTCTTCAATTTTTTAACTGAGAAATTCTTCTTGCATAATAATGATTCAAATTAGGTAAATTTTCTATTCTAAATATTCTATTGTCAATTTTTATTCCACGTAGGTGAGCTCAAGTGGGAGCTTAGTCATCCGCAGTCTTGCATGGAAAGATATGGGAGTTTACACTTGTTCCGCTGAGAACGTGGTTGGAAAGGATACTACGACGACATTTGTGTATCCTTTAGCGGTATGTTTATCATAAGCTAATAAGCTCATATATCAAACCTTCAAAGCTCCCATTAAGCCAGTAAGTAACAGATTTACTTTTGATTACAGGATGAATCCGATGAAAGTTAAAAGATCCTCCCTCATTCCAGGAATCAGTATACTTAAACAATGCAAGTCCTGTCAGCCCAGTATCATTTGTATGAATTTATTTATTATTGAGATAATATATTATCAACTCTCTCCATCCATGTGCGTATCTAAGTTTTATTGGATAATTTGAAAAGAAGATGAAAATTACCAGTACATTTCCCATTCCATTTATATTCACTTTTACATTCCAAAACTGACATGTAATCATGTTTTGAGTCTTCAATAATTATACGTAGGCCAAACGGCTTGATGTGTTTCTCAGAAAAGCTATAGTGTATATACAAAATACAAAAAAGTAGTTTATGTTATCTTACAAAGAGAATATTAAGTCCATTGATAAGCTAATAATTACAAAATGGCTGCTGTACAAATGATAACTGAACAGGCTGGAAAAGGAGTTCCTGAAATATAGTATACATCAGTTAAATATAGTAACTGACTAGTATAGAATTAGACTTATTGTTCTGACAAGTTTTGTTCGATTTTCAACTGTTTCCTCAAACACATCCTAGCATAACGTGTAAGATTGCTGTAACGTGACTGTATACTTACTAACAATCATTATCTTCTATTTCAATCAGTGTAATTTTTTGCCATTGTACTCACCTAGATTTTCTCTGTACAATTTCAGTTTTAAAGATGATCACATCACGATTATGACGATTTTATTAGTTTGCCCCATTCGATCTACGTGATCAACTTTTTTTTTCGATGAAGCCATAAATATGTATAAATCTATCCATGATCAGTATGAAAACGTGAAACTGTAACGAGATAAACTAAATGCCGCCGGCATTGTCTCAAAAGGTTGGTATACATACAAGACATGTTATGTAGGTACTCTGGTAGCACGAAACAAGAGGAGGCTCTTCGCAACCATATTATTTCCTAATTTCAAATTGATCTACTTATTACTCACATTCTTCATCAGTGACTGACAGGCAACTTCGCAATGATCTGGATAACTTTCAGTATTACCCACGCAAACTATCATTTCAGAGTAACTTTCCAAAATCTCACTTTTAATACTTTGACGTATTAAGTTCTGAATGCGATGTTATCCCAAGATTTCAGGGTTAGATACAACTATATAGTAGAAGTTATATATTTTTTATCTATTAGCAGTAGCCATCAACACTTTCATTAAAAAACCATTATTATTATACTGTGAGAGGGGAAAAGTGAAAGGCATTACTTGGAAGGGTAACTTGTTAGCTCAGAGACACATTGGAACTCATGTATAGCATGCTTAGTTTGTCTTTAGTGTAAATACATAAATGTAGTTGAAACAACGGGGTACTCCCCGAATCAATATGGTTTTAATTAATGTTTGAATCAATCCATATGTATTTAGTAATTAGCAAAATGCATTATAGAAAATAAGAGATTGCCTGTTATAACAGAAAGTTAGTCAATTCGGGGAACTTTTAATACGTTTAAAGAGGTCTTAATCAAAATGTGTAAACATCAAAGTGCTTTCAACGCATTTGAGCATGTTTTACTTTATTTTAATGATAATGAATTGATGAACTCCTAATAAACGGTTGTGACATGTGGTAATCAAATTTCATGTGAAATTTCAGCACGTATTTTTTAAAAATTAATGCAGCATTATATTTTCATACGGAGACAAAGCTTATGTAAGCAGAATATGATGTTGTTCGCATCTAATGTCGTCACCATGATTGCAGATTGCTGGATTCAACAAATGACGAATGGGCGATCAAGGTTCCAGCAAATGTTTATTTTTCTTGAAGCAACGAAGTAACGCAAATACTCCCTCTACAAATTGACTACAATACACCCACCAGCATGGACTTTATTGAGGCACTTTGTATCAATATATCAAAATATTTATAAAACAACTCGCACAGCATTTATATCAAAACTATAAATCAATTTTATCAAGTTCATAACACGCTAATTGTACGAAACTATTTATAGATAGTATAATGTAGCAAATATTAAATATAACAAACCTTGAGCTTTCAGACTGATAAGGACTAGGTCGGATTGCTCAGTTATTATTAAATAGATCACTTCTGTACTATGTAAAGTACGATTATAATACATAGATAAACATAAGGGTATATTCTCGAATTTATAGTCATATTGTGAATTCGTCATAACAGCAACTACTTGGCATTAAAATTTTTATTTAGTCCCAAAGTTTTAATCAGTTCGTCTTGAAGGACCATGGTAGAGCGTTGATAATCATTGTGAATGGTTTTCAACGGGGCCCTCTCCAGTCTTTCTTTCACTGTCTCTGTCTGAGATCCATTAGCCTATGGAAGTAGAAGCAAGTGTTAAAATTATAGCTTAATTATCATTAACAGGTTCTTTAAAGGAAGAATGACTTTTAATGACATTGTTGAAAGTACCTGTGTGAATTTACAGGAGTCTTCCTTCTGCTGACTTTCCAATTCCGACATTTCCAATTCTTCTGCGGTCAAAAATTTTGATTTGTGAACCGCCTCCTTCGTTTGATTGGGAGGGTATTCCTTCTGCACACAGATTAATTTTATTGAACCCTGTGAAATTACTTATTCTCGAATAAACAAATATTGTAATTATTAATAATGACCTTCTTTTTATGCAAAAGTTGAAGTAGGAAATTTCCATCCAGCAGACCAGGGCTCACTACTACACTCCCTCTCTCCGTTCCCGATTTCGCCGAGAAAGTAGTTTCACCTTCGAATTTCAGTCTCATAGTCCTTAATATATCTGCAGCAGCAAAACAGTCTTGAGTATCGTAAAACCAAATACAATAGATGGGCGGACAACCTAAAATTCAGTAAAAGATATAATTAACAAAAAAAATCCAGGGAAAGCGTTAGTAACATTTTTTTAATATGCGAGTACTTATTACAAGAATTACCGTTTCCCAAGTCAGTCATTTTATCATCACCAGATTTCAATAGCAAATAGGGCGCCTTCAACAGCACCTGTCCATCTGATCCAAAGTGTTGTATAAAGTTATTGACATTCTTTCGGTTCAGCACCACCAGTCCACATCCGGGATCAACTCTCCTGAAAATTAAATTTTAAAAGATCTATTTTAAATTCGTACAACATAAGTATCAAAATGCTAAAACGAGGGTGAAAGCTACTTCCTGAGGGGCCTACTGTATTTAAATACCAACGGCTGGAGACTTATCATATTCAGTTTTCTTTGGAAGTTTGGCAATAATTTGAGAAACAAAGCTTCAACAGCGTTATCTCGGAGCATAAAAAGAGTAAAGAGGGTCAGTAACGAATGTATCAATATGAAAACCTATCAAGTACGAGATACAGCTACATATAAAGGTTCTATAAATATATTTACTTATCCGTAGCCTACCACCACCAAGAAAAAGGATTCCCATGAGGTGAAAATCAAATCCGCAGCATAATACTTGGCATTAAAAATGTATTATGATTACGACTATAAAACAAACCGAATCTAGCACTCGAAATCTCCCTAGGTCTTTCAAGACAGTTGGCTCTAATTGTCACAATATATGACTTGGATTATATCATTTCCGGCGGACTACCGGAAGAAGGCGAAGGGTGGATTTTATTTCATTTTTTAACGATTTCTATTGGCATCACGAATTGAACTTTTGTAAAGCCCACATCTCCCATCATAATCCTCAGTTCAACCATGATCCCTTCGTTATTCCAACACAAAGACGAAAATAACGCTATTCGAAAGTAAATGCCAAGAGCTACGTCAGCATGCATCCGATCATATTTCATATTATGGAAGACTTTTTTCCAAGCCACAGAACATTAAACATTTTCGTCGCACTTCTATACACATCTCTGCGATCGTTCCATGATGAAAAGTCTCTAATCATTATTGAACATGTCAGACAGCGAGTAAATAAAAGTCAAAATACCGTGGTGGTGGCATGATCACGGTGAAAGAGTATGTCGCATGGGCGCTACTATAGGAAGGGGAATTTTTTCTACTTTCACGCTATCAGACTTCAATTTTTTCTCCTCATCCCATCGTTATTATATCGTTATTGAGATAATGAAATATTAGCCTACAAACACTCGCTATCAGTCTTTCGCCTCTTTTTATTAAAATCGTGTCAACGCTCAACAAGCCTATTTCATGCTGGGGAAAAGGGAATAGGAGCACACAAAAATTATAGATCCCGAGAACCGACGCGACACGACACGACAAGAGAATTGATAGTGTTTCATACTTGGTACAATAACTGTAATATAATGCAATATGTGCTCGTGCTCATTATTCATACGATGTGCGACTACTTTGGGCATGTAATGTCCAATACGACACCGGAAAACTAGCCATAAACTGGGATAATAAACCTGTTGATCCAGAATGCGAGCAACTTGCGGCGGTTAAAACGAAATATCCTAAAAATTTGAACTACTATTTGCTAAACTACTTCCATAAACCAATGGGATTCAAAGCGCTTAACTGTTATGCCAACGGAAATGCTAAAATTTCATGAGAGAAAACCCTGTCGCTATCGTGTCCATCTTGCCTTCAGTTGAATCCTAAGCCTGACACTTAGGTACGCTCATGCAGAGTCTGTCGCAGACAAGGATTTTGACTTTTTATACAGTGTGGTCGCCATCATGCGTGCTTGTGGAATAACTGACAGACTGACAGACAGAAGGACTCGACAAAACTATTTCCAACTTCAATTCTCAAGCTAATAAAGGAATAAGTAAAACATTTCTCCTTTCTATTTAATAGCAGACTGAAATGATGCAGAGGATCTATACAGGATAACGAACTAATTTGGGTCAAACTGCACAAACTAATCTTACAACAAAAGCACAGGTATCATGCTTACATCCATCACTAAAATAAGCATGTGGATATTTCTTTTTCTGAAAAAAAAAACCATACCACGGCCACGGCTCGTAAATCGCCAAACAGGCCAAATAACCATAACAGTGAATCCAAACCCGCAAGCCCACCACGGCCATGACATGACTCATAATCAGCATTAGGTGCTGGTAATTTAAAGCATAACTTTTCCCAGCCAAAAAAAAACTTCCACTCGGAATCCTCCGCCGGCCGGTACAAGATTTTATTATTAGTTTTTTTTTCTTCTCAAACTACGGACAAGCACATAATAAATGCTAGCAAAGTTGTTTGCATTTTCACCAAGATACCCACATTGTGGAGGGATACAGATGGATGAGTTATTCGTTTGTAAAACAATGAAACGAGCCAATAATAAAATAGCTAAACAGACTCCTTGTTCCTCCTACGAAAATCGGAGTTAAAAACCCCGTAAGACTGCCTTTCTTCCGGAAGAAAATTTTGTCTTTCGTGAAATAATACAGCCGATTAAAAACTCAAAACTGACTCCAGCTTATCGAGCTACTCCAATCAAGACTTTTCTTGTCCCCTGTGCTCCCCATTTTAACAAACATAATCAGGGAAGATGGCGATGAAGCATGATTCAATTGTAAACGGCCGTATGGAGGGGAACGGGAACGCTGTTTGGGAACACCGTTTGGCACTTCCTCTTCGTGGAAAAGCAAACTGATGTACATATTTATGCATTTATGCATTTCATTCATTTGTATATTATGCTGACGCTGAGTGAGAACACTTATAGATCATAGGAGGGGAAAAATGGGCTATAGGTTATAGCTATAACTCAACAATCCTTGAGGTTCGAGAGCACTATTATCTCTCTGCCCCAAAAACCCACCGCATATTAACCATTATCGTGTGGAAGAGAGAAGAACGGCTGAAGTTACGGAGGAGGAAGAGTGAGAGAGAAAACATGAAACAGCAAAATATTATCATACTCGAACAAAATATAAATAATCGCAGCGCATCATCCTCTAGCTTACTGTACCAGTTTTTGATTCCCTCCTACAGACTATCATCATTATCATCACTATCATCAGCATGGCGATTCTTCTACGCTCCTCTTTATCAAGTACAGACTTAGTTTGGAAACTATACGGACTCGGATTACCATTATGGATGGAGGTTATATATACTCCATGAGGCATCAGTTATGTTTGCGTCAACCCTTCTTCAGAGACGGTTACAGTCTGAATATAAAAATTGAGGAGAAGCGATTCCAATTTTTATCTAGTGTGACATCAGCATCAACCGTAAAAAAAGATTCGCGGATGTTCAGAGAATCCCGCATAAAACCCTATCCAAATGTGTAGCACTTTATGGAACGGATTTTTTTTTACCTGATACTTTGGAAGAATATTAGGTTCCTCCAAAGTTTCCTATTAATTCTTTGTATGCCGTGTGAACACATTGTGCGCAGTCCGTGGAAGCAGAGATTTTTGTGAAAATTGGCTTTCAAGGAATCGGATTGATTAGATTTTTTTTTGCATTTGCATTATTTCTTCTTCTTCTCTCAATGACAAAAACGAAATGTCAGAACAAAGCAAACAGTTACGGGGACCGGCTCAGTGGAGGAACGACAACTTGAGTCGACTTTTTGCAAAAGTCTCCACAGTTTGTAAGGATGTTTCAGAAAAGACTTTAGACAGTGACTAGAATGGGAAAAGTGGATTGTGAATTAGTAAACTGTCTTGTCCGTTAGCTTTAGTTGGGATAAAAAATGCATTTCATTCGTACTAATCTGACATGAGAAAGATTTTAATCTTTGCAATATCTGTCATTTTTTAAGAGAAAAAAATTACATAACACTTGTCACCTACAGATTTGTGTGGAATACGGTATGGGGAGTACTATATACCTACAATTGACATGTTCCGTTGTTGAATGTGAGTGGTGCAAAGTTTTTGCGAGTGAGAAGTGAAATGGATGCCAAGTGTCGGGTTGTTTCAAAAGACAAAAGACGCAAAGGTGACCGAGTTCACCTCTAAAATGGTAGTTAATTTAACAACCATGCCATATTGCATTATTTAGATTCTTTATACAATATGGAGATCTGGGACCATCCATAAAATAAGGTAAGGTTTATCTTTGAATAATATTCATTGCATGATCAGTTCTGACTTGAATTAAATTTAGGACACATTGTTAAGCCGCTTTGAAAAATTGACACGAAAAGTCTATGTTATGAAAAGTAAACTTTCAAACACTCTATCGAGCTGTAATTTTTCTCTGAATAATGACAAATTTATAAGAAATTGCTTACCTTTCATACAGAAAAAGGCATCCCACGGTATTAGTTTCATCCTGGAAAGCAACAATATACAAAGCAATTAGTAACAATTTAAACTTTAAACTTTAAAAAAATAACTTTAATAAGTCACAAAATAACTACGCGAGAGCAAGCGGCATAGCGATTCTGCAACTATTTTAAACACTTCAGATTTTAAAAGCTACTAATTCGCTTATTATTTAGCTACTATGCAAAATAACTTACCCAACACTTTGTCGTCCCGTTGTACCGATAAACAGCGACCTGACTGGCTGTTCCACGTAACTTCAAAAAATCTTTGTCGATCCTACTCAGCACTGCTGAATTGAGTCTGGTTATCTCTTGTTCCTCGATTAACTGCAATAAATAATAAATTACATAAATAACTTCAATCTATCAACAAAGTCAACAAAGGGGAGTTACAGTTGTTAAGTATTTACCTTATCCATTTCTGACTCCGGATATTATCAGTCTTAGTTACTCCTCCAAGTTGACCATCAAAGATTGTCGGTATCAGTCTCACTATCTCAGCACCCTGTCAAAAGATGTAATTACTTATTTATAAAATCAATCAACTTTATGTTCTTCCTTCAATGGCTAAACCCTAATCAACTTATCAACTATCGACAAGCTAAAAGCGCTTCCTTAAGACAAAATGTGATTTACGTTAATTATAAAAGCAGACATGACAGCTTAAATCATTTAAAAACCATCTTCAGATCAGGAAATAAATTATCAGCTGATCGGGCATAATTGCAGTAAGAATTCCAATTTTTGCATTCACCCATGATCAGTTTCTCGAGCATATATCTTCTAACATCTTCATATTTTTTGTGAAACACGAATCATTAAAAATTTCAAATTGTCATTATACTTACCTTGTTATTAAGAATTAAATTAAACTAAATATATATTATCATATGATGACACTGACAATCTAATACTAAACTTTCTTTCGCTAATTGAGTAAATGACAACCCACACTATAGAAACATCCCACACAAAAATCAAGTCTATTATACGTTCAATCAAGTTTTCCAGTTGTGCTTTAAATTTAACTAATAATTATAGTATTTAATTTGTCCAAAGTCCTAAACATCAAATGGCTCCTAGCTCTCCTCTAATAATCACCAAAACAAACATCCAAAAATGCAGAGCCGGCCTTTTTGCCTCGTTCCTTTTTTGCTCCGTTCATGTATTCATTTTCTAGGTACAATGCAACGTATGAATGTCGTATGCTACTGCAGTCCACCTCTATACATGCTAGACTCAATGTTGAAGAGCTGTAAGCCTGCTCTCCTCGTGTCTCCGAAGGAACGGTGGAGATGGCAATGCAATGTGCTTCTTCAGTTGGCTTGTGTGCTCATGCAAAAATTCTTCGATGGACATGTCATGCAGAGAGATATGGATTTTTCAGGAAGCATCATCATTAACTCCAAGATTGTTAATAAAGATTCAATGTAGGAATTTAAACTACTCATTAAAAGCGTAATATCTAAATTAAATGCTATAAAATTATACTTTGATATTTAACTTTACATTTAAAATGTTATTACAAATTACAAATTACAAATAATCTGTTGTGTTTGCTTTCATCTAATCCTCCACCTAAAAAATTGGCCTTGATCTTAATAATGCAAATTAATATTGGCATCAAGGGCACTTAATGAAGTTGACATAGTTGATTAGCCACAGTATGCTTCTCAACATACTTTGTAAATTAATTTGGTGGAGTGGAGATCAAATGCATTAAGTAGTTAGAAGCTAAACTCCCTTGGTTTCACACTAATTCAAAATCTTCTGAAGAAAATTGTGATATGAACAAACTTGCTTGAGTTTTCTTTACTTTCGTTTTTACACATGAAATAGCAAAATTTAGCTTATTAGTTGACAAAACGGGTTTAGCATGGAAGATATTTTTAAAAGTTACATCTCTTTCTATTAAGCAATTCACTCAATTTGTGCATGTGGTGATTGTCACTTTAAAGCTGACAACAATGAGGGTTTACTTTGGGGGACTTTTCGAGTAAGATTATTTGTATTAATAGTTTGGGGTTTTCTCGAAAGCGAGGGCCTCAGATAAAGTTTTTGTTTTTCGCCAATGGTGCTTTTCGTTAAACTGAAGTACATATTCTGTATTGGTATTGTACTCCATACCATATTAAGGTTCCGGATCCCAACTCAGACACGAATTGTCGAGCTTCACTTTACCGAAAAGAAATACCCGGGTTATTTTTGTAATGTATATTTAATTTGAGAACAAAACAGGAAATTGAATACAAATTAGGTTGACAGATTCCAAATTGAATTTTCCGATTCCATCCACCGACACGCAC
Source organism: Lepidocyrtus paradoxus (assembly GCA_034696885.1). Taxonomy (NCBI): domain Eukaryota; kingdom Metazoa; phylum Arthropoda; class Collembola; order Entomobryomorpha; family Entomobryidae; genus Lepidocyrtus; species Lepidocyrtus paradoxus. The sequence continues at coordinate 30,237 of JAQGAH010000071.1, forward strand.
TGCCTGCTACCTTCCCCTTCCACTAGAGAACGGATTGAGTTTCTGATTGCTTCTTGTATGCTTTATGTAGTTAAGGTAGTGGATTTTATTATCCGGAAAAATTCAGCCGGCTCAAAATTGGAAGCTTAAAATTCGATTCGTGTTTTATGGCCATCCAATAACTCCAATAGCAAATAATTACAATTCTGTTTATTTTTCTCATTTCGTTATACACATTTGGTTTTAAATCCTTTCCCCATAATTATTTTTCAATATTTTCCAATTATCTTCCACCATGTGTGTGGCTAAGTATAATATGGCTATGTGAGCACCAATATTCGCTTTACGACTTTCCATTTGTCGCGCTGTATCATAGCTTGAGTAAAACTATTTCAGACACTTTCATTCCACACATGTTGACGCTGCTATGAGCAAAGGTCGACGTCGACAGTTTTGTCGTGGATTTTCCCCAACTTTATTGCCGTGCAAAAAATAGCATTCTTAAACTTCTCGTAATTTAATATCCGCATGTATAATTCAAATCTAAATAAATTGACTTTACTCGACCCACGAAACCAAGGGCAACGAGCGAGTTGTAGGTTGACGGAACATCCCACACAATTACAATATTTTTCTTATACTGCGTAATACCTAAGCTTATGTTTCATTATCCAACAGCATGCTGGCTATTCGACATGGCTATGCATATAATCCAAACTAGTTGCTATATTATCCTCGGTACATTGACATTTTTCTTCCTAAAAGTTGAAGGCAGCTCCATCAAATTTAATTTCAGCTTATGGCAGAGAGGGAGACGATGGCTGAAAAAAATGCAGGAAAGGCAGTTGGCTTATTATCGATATATAATGCAAAAATTTTGAATTTATTTTTGTTCGCCCATTTTTACTGCTCCGTAAGACTCCCGTGCTAAAAAAAGCTGTTAGCGCAGGAGCTCCCAAGTACACTTTACCAATGTTACTGATGATATGATGAAGATGAGTATTTTTTTTCAGGCTGCAAACTATACTTCTGTTATCATCATTTACGGATATATGGAAAACCAATTATTTCAGTCAACCCGTAAAAAAATTGTGCTAGCCAACCATGTTGTTTTAAAACGGAAGGAAAAGCCATGTTTTCCCTGAGAAGTTGTGAAACAGACGTGCATTCATCATTGGTATGGAAATACTCATAATTCGGAATGCTCCCATTAGATTTTGCATTAGTTTTTGTTAGCAGTCAGCAGACATGAAATTATATGCATGGACTAACGTACAATACTAATAATGACGTTTGGATATGTATTCATACCAATTTCCACGATGATAATAAATGAAGCGTTGTAACTACATGGGATAAAAAAACTGTCTTAAACCCCTGGCATTATTTTTTTGCAAAGAGGATCACGGCATTTTTATTTAATTTGAAGTTTCCTGAATATTTTATAGCTGGGGTAATCTCTGTGTCTGTGTGCAAGCCTGTTCCGGTTTGCTAGGGCTAGCAAATAATATAAATCCTCTGGGGAAGCTTGGCACACTCACATTGTTAACCCGAACGGTTTTCTTTTTTTTTTAAAAAATCGTTGACACGCATGGATTCCAGTATAGCGCTAGTTATAGAATGCTTAGAAAAGTAAAAAGTTTACAGTTTTTTAAAAGACGCTGGATTGGAAGCTTTTGGAAGAAGGAAGTCACATAGCTTTGGTCATGTAAGGAAGAGTGAATCTATTTTACATTCATGTTCTCAGAGTTATCTTTGAAGTTGAAACATGAGTTTTAGCTTTAGTGATCCTTTCCTCCAATGTTTACATTTTTTCTTAGGGTGGTGCTCATGGTGGGGTGTGTTTTTCAGAGTCTGTTTTTCTAATCCCCGTTAAAATTTTGCAATGACATGTAAAAAAATGGGACTGAAGGTATTTCGCAGATTTAGTTCTGACTTGTGGTGAGAGTGAAATGGTGCTGATTGAAGTGGGCAACTTTTTACAAGAGTGATAAAAGGGGCAGGAGGAGTATTTGCATTTTGGAACCTAATTAAGGATTGTCAAGTGTGCTATCCTTGCTGAAGCTTATAATTGGCTTCAAATAGTTCAAATATTTAAGACAATGAGATTAAATTAAAAAGTCATAGTAAAAAATCAGTAGCCCGTTGCATTACAGTGTAGCGACCAATGCTAGAAAACGCACGTGCAGATTCCTGGAGAAGTGGGTCACATTTTTGTGCACGCCTTCTCTAACAAAAATTCGTACGGAATCTTCAGACTAATCCCTTATTATCAAAAAAAAAACCGGAAAAGGAAATTCGACTTTATACAATTAAATAATGCGAAACTGCAATGCATACGGCTTGTTAGTGAAGTTAATACTATAGCGAAATACGACCTACAAGAAAGGCCAGTATAAAATCAGGGATATTAGTCAAAGTCCACAAGGAAATCAGAGACAATGTAATTATACCTATTATCAGGGGAGGGTTTCCATTCAAACTCTGCTACATACTTGTTCTCCTCTTGTTCCGCAGTTTTTTTTCAACCAAATTCCCTTTGAATAATGGATAGTTTGTAAGTAAAGCAGAACAACTAAAAAATAGTTGCCTAAAAAACCGACAAGATTATTGTTAGAACATTTAAGAAGAAAGGAAGTCAGATTATAAATGTGCTGTGCAATAGAAAAAGTCACATTTTTTTGACAATACAATATCTTACTCTTCACCATATCATTATGACAAAAAAAACCTGGTGTAATAATAATAAAGTAAGCAAAATTTAATAGTTGTAAGTAGAGCGTAATATTACTACAAAAAACTCTTGGTTTTGCTCATTTTTTTTTCATTGGAATAGCAACAAACGATATACATCCGGAGCTTAACAAAAGCATATAAATATAACAAAAAAAGTGTGGGTTTGTGACCATCACCATGTCCAGCTTCATTGCTGAGTGACTTATGGGCAGCCCCCTATTTTTACTTATCTTTGTTGAAAAATGCTTAATCTATTATACTCTTATCTATGTATCCATGAGACAGCTCATCTTTCACTTTGCCGAATGGGGACGGCTCGTTTTTTGAAGGTCTAAAGTCTTGCTTTTTAGCAACCAAACAATTTCAGCATTCTTACCGCATTGTTGAGTGCACAGCCCCCTACGCATTTACATGGTAGACTGAGGATGTCAAAATCCAGGGCAACGGAATATTATATAAAATAAGCAAAAAAAAAAAACGGGAATTGGCAGTAGCCCTATTTTTGCAAAAAAAGGGACATCATTTCACATTTTGCTCTGCAACAAATATCGAAACAAGGGGGCGAATAAAGCACTGGTACAGCTGCAATTTTTGTGCGACTACTTGACTAGCGTCATTGTTACTTGGTGGGACGAGGAGCCCATACCGAATCCCGACATTGCACACATGCTCAAGTTGTTACCCAGTCAGTTAGTGAGCCAGTGGTAGGGAGTCATGGTTCATCAGAAGAAGCCGCATCATCAGATACTCTGAAAAAGCTCATCCAGTTTCCAGCATGGCTCTCCTTCCCTTCCCCTCTCGTCCTCAGCCAGTTTTCCCAAACACATATGGAATTACGGACCCTCGCCACTCAGCATTCTTCATCTGTCCTTCCTCGCCGAACAAGCTTTTCTGTTCCTCTGTTTTCTCCACATGAACCAAACAAACAAAGGCGAAGAATTTTGTTTGCAGATAATGTGGTCGTTCTCTATTGTATAAAGCCCTTAAGATATTTCCTCAAACTGCTTTTCTCCACGTTGCCGTCTCTCTTTTCTCACCATTGCTGTTATGCCAGCCATGCACTGGCTTGACTATAGGGGAAATCAGTGCTTCTTCTTGCCACTCACATGAATTTTCTACTTTCTGACTTTCTGATGGATCGAGTGACTTTGAGAAAAGATAAGTAAATTAATGTTCGATAGAAGAACTATCCCCTCTAATCTTAATGAGTTTTTTTTGCTGTAATTAAAAGTGTGTGAAAAAGCATTCTTTGTATAAATGACTACAAGTTTTAACTGGAAAATATAATTAATTGGGATAATTTTATAAAGCAATAACATGGTAATGAGCCGAGTGAAAAGTTTGTTGCGGGAGAAGATAAAATGTGAGATATGAATACAAAGTAGGATTTTTGAAGGGGGGGAAGCTATCCCACAACATTTTCCCCGATACATGCCTAGAGATAATCAGTGCAAGTGGCAAAAAATGTCACGTCAGGCCACCCTGTCACACCTTTCCCCTTTCACAAACGCTCAAAATTGAACGGAGGGCGGATTGAAAAATCGCAACTTTCATAATATGAACTTAGCTAAGTATACCATGTAACTAACGATAGACACAACAGAAAACAATGCTCCAAGGATGAATGATTCCTGGGGCTTTCCCACCATTTACAATGCCTTGTGGCCGTAGAGATTATCACTATTATACTTTCTCCTAGCCTGATCGTGCGATTGTTATCCTGTGAAGTGAAAGTACAAGCTTGTCACCGGCTCTTGTCAAAATGCGTTTACGTGTGCAATGCAAATATTTAGGATGTTGGTGATGTAGTGCTTTCTGCCCCAGTCAGAAATATGTTCTCCAGTGGGACGAGAGCGGCTATAGTCTCGCGGTTGACATATTTCTACCTTACCACCTCCACAACAACATCCAACATTGTGCCAAAAGGGATTGTGTGAAATGAAATGATGGTAACGTGGTCTACGTGAAGCAAAGCGGAAGAGTCGGGAGCACTTCCTAGACCTATTTATTACACGTGGTGGGGTGTTTTTTGTGCTCTTCCAAAACTATTTTTAAGCCTTTTATAATCGTAATCAAAGAAATGTTGAGGAAGGAAACTACACAATATCGTGACAAGATCCTCAGCACCTCTTGTCACATTTCAGCTACAGAAGGTTAGGCTGATGTAATATTTATAATGTAGTGTCACCACAACTCAATCAAGCATACCACATGACTTTGTGCACAAAAGGAACGAGTGACATCGATATTTGAAACAAAAATATTGTTTTCACTTTAGCAAACATACAAAAGTCCTTCCATGTCTCACCTATGGAGCACCTTTTATCTCATTGTTTGCTCCTATATCTTTCGTAATCTTAGGATTAGAATATGCACAGGGGAAAGCCGGCAATCAAGTAAAACTCCAGTGTTATATTATCAAATGGCGAAAGAGTAAAATATACATCATGAGCAGAAAAAAAAAGATATTTCCACATACTTGTGTGTTTAGATGAACTATATAAGTATAAAAGTAATAATTTCTATCTCACATTGCCCATGCGTTTGTGATGACTGAAATGTAAATACCGAGCTCTCCACGAAATGGCATTTTCTCTGCAAACTTTATTGATCTTTTGGTATAATGTGAAGTGGAGTGATCAAGGGAACCATATAGCACATATTTTTTTTTGTATTCCATTGAGCACTTAGCTTATGGCAAGTCAATCTCGACTCAACGTTAAGGAATGATTCATTTGATCCCAACGATCACCACTTTTGAGACCGACAAGGTTTTCCTATCTAATGTAATGCGGGTTGGGGTTAGGTATATTACAAAGGATCCTCGTTCCGAGCCCCCATCATTGTGCAAACTCTCACACTCTCTCGCATTTACTCCAGACATGACATCAAAGTCAGTTATGGTTTGGATCAAATGATGCACGACAACCGATTTTTGGTAACCCCCATATATCCCGGGAAAAATCTTTTCCCCGTGCCTCTCCCTCACAAACGAGTGTTTTCTTACTCAGGCTAATGACCATATAGATGATCCTACGTGTCATGCCAAAGTTCATACGTACATTGTTGAGTAAGAAAGATACAGACATATGTTATTCCTTTTTTATGAAAAGGTTAGGAGTATCCTTAGATTTTGGAATCGTGGATTCAGCTTAATATCCAAATATTAGGGACCAAAATCCGTTTACCATAAACGACAGATAAAGCCCGTATCAAGAACCTTTAAAAAAACTGTTCAGAACGCAAATATCTGTTGTTAACATGCATTTTGACGGTGCAGGAGAGATCTGTATAGACAACTGCGCAAAAAAATAACCTCCCTACATTTTTGAAAGGAAAACAAGCTCTGTTTATCAAAGAGCCAAATAGATTTCTTATGTGGGGAACGTCACCCTTGTTCGTGCATAACAAAAGAGGAGTCATGTACTTAAAAGGATTGGAGTTGAGACAAGGCTCGTGTTAGGGATAAGTAGCTCCTACATTTGCAATCAGGAATTTAGTTTAATCATGGGTAACTAATTAAACTCCATTGCAGAGCCGTAACATCCCATGTATGAGGAAAGAAACGGATGTATATAATACGGCCAACTCAAGTATTCCAAAAGAAGTTATTCCCCTGTGGAAAATCTACATTAGAAAGCACTTGTCGCGTCCTTTCCCCCATTGTGACAAATTTCTGGGGACCCTGTTTTTGATTATGTCATGTAATTGTTCCTACAGAATATATATTCTTGATGCCACTTCTTCACCACCCCGCAGCCATAAAATGTTGACATGGTGAAAGTCAAACTCAGATATTTTTTGAGGGAATGAATAAGGGGAAAGGAATGCGATCGCTTGGTCTGCAGATCCTTTGTACCTATTCCGATATACCTATATTTTAAAAAAATCTGCATTGTAAAATCTCTCTTTTCTCACTGTGCATATATGAATCGTAGAGCTTGTTCCTTTAAATTTTACATGCATGGAATCTCATTTCCCCATTTTATTTCTAATCCTCACAATTCCAATACAGCCTAGAAGACGGGGATGAGTCCCGAGACTTATTTGTGAAAAAGGGTTTAAGTGTCACAATGACCCAAAAAGATTGTTTTAGATTTCTGCATATGTATTTACATTAGAATTAGGACGAGTCTAAAAGTCCAGAGGATGCTGGAAAGGCAAAGAACATAGGAAAGAATGTTTATGGCTGATGAAGTGAATATAAAAGAGGATGGCCCCTATAATATCATATATAATATGATCATCATATACCATCCAATAATATTATTACATGAAGAAACTTTCATGTCAGGCTGTCGGAAAGTTGGGAACAATGAGCGAGCACATTACACCCTTACCCATGCACTATCCGTACTTGCACCCAGATTAGTTATCTCATCTCCAAATGAAACACGGTACTTCAGTATTTCAAATGTATTAATGGCTTTTTACCGTGAAATCGAGTCGTGTCGTGTGAGAGGGGAGCTAGTAAAACTCTTTATTCTTCTAGATCCAGGAAATTATTTTCATTTCCTTCCGACAAAAATAATGCTAGTTGGTAGTACTTTCATATTTTAGCGTAAGGCACAACACCATTCTCCGCAATTCATCTGAAAGGAGTGCTCAAACTTGAACTCGTCTTATGAGATGGAACAAACAGAGCTCTATAGTGTTAAGTAAAAGTGTGCATTTCCCCATTTCCCAATAACCCCGACGCTGACGATAAGCCTATATAACTAAGTAACTATATCTAGGAGAGTATTCCTTTTTTGCCATAGCGTTATGATATTATCATAACCTGGAAGGAAAGTACGCATTAAGACACCAACTAAACTTATATAATACCGTGAGGACAACCAGCAACTTCTTGCAAAATGCATGAGATGAGATGCAGGATACAGAATAAGGACTCATCGGACAGTTTTACACCTCCTTTTTAGATCATCAGTCCTCTCCTTCTGCCTTGCCCATTATATAAATTCATTCTAAATATCATCTCCGCTCCTTAACCTGACTTTTTTTTAGAATAATAACTAGAAAAAGATGCTCTGCAGAAAGAAAGTACATATCCGTACTACTAAAATCTACTGTAAAAGGGCTCAAGTGCTATGAATAACATATTTATAACGACAATGATAACTTCCTACGTGCAAAAAAAACAAAGTCCTACTTCCAGTCTTGTTTTCTCTCTACTTATTTTTAACCGAGGGAGAGGAATTTGAAGCATTTAAATGATCACAAAGAAAGAACGACAAGCGGATGTAGCATGTCAGCTCTTTTCGGCTTTCCTGTTTTCTTTCCCGGCTTTCATCAGCTTTTTTTTGTATACTGCATAAATGTACTTGTTTCCACTAATATAAAGTATGGATGGTCCTGTTAGATAAATTTAGCATCCGTTTCATCCTCCCCGTTATGAGAAATAAAATAAGGTTTTTTTTCTCGGAATAGAATATTTATTCCACTAAAATAACTGCCTCTACACCTTAACTCTTTCCCGAGCTTAAAGTCTCAAGGTATTTTTTTCCTTCTTCTCGAAAAGATAATACGGACATAAAAGTTAAAATATATTGCATATAACTGTAGTATCGCCTTTTTTGTGCAAACACTAAAGAAACATCCACCTATTTTTGCGCCTGGTAAATACCTTAAGATGCTCTTTCCTCCTATCTATAATCGCACTTGTACCGGGAGGAAAGAACCCCAAGTAGTAGCACTTGAGTTTTACAACAGGAAAAAACTGCGAACAAGCAGGTCTAGTCTCTGAACAAGCATGACTGCTTAGGTTAGTAATGCAGGGGCATACACATTAACGGTGCGGCTCAACAATGAGTTCACGAAATAATATTCACAAATGGTCTCCAGAATGTTTCCATGTACCTTGTAAAAATACAGAGCCTATATAAATGGATCAGCAATTATTATGGATCAGCCATAATCCTACCATGCAGTCCATGCCGTATATACAATATAAAGGGACATGGGAAAGTGAAGAAGACCACCGAAAGACAGACAAAGAGGCGTCATTCAAGTAGACTCCTTTTTACATTGAAGATCATTTTCCCCCAGGGGACATTCATCTGATAATAGATGTGAAGTTCCGAACTACCGCTGGAATCAGTATGACATAGCTCTTACTCCAAGCTACGTAGGTGGTATACTATGGGTCCGTGATGATTACGCTGATGATGATGATGTGATGATAACATTGTTGTTCAAGTAACACCATGATAATATCATTTCATAATCCGAGCCAGCTAGCCCCACAAGCATCACGGCATTATAAAGGAGAAAAAAAACTGGAGAGAAAGTCAGGGAGAAAGGGAAAAAGGTTGGAGGAAGCGTGCATATTTTTTCACATCAAATGTTTCGCTTCCCCACTTTGATAAAGAGCTCAATGTGCGACGTCTTTGAAGAGACCTTAAGGGTTAAGGATTAATATGGGGAAGTTCGTAGTTATAATAAACTATGTCACTTCAGGTCCTCCCGACGAAATGAAGACATAATACCGTCATATCCGAATTTTTGTGCGAATACTAAATTTTTTTCGTTTTCTCTTTGAACTGAGCCCAACCTAGTTGAACAGTTGCCTGAACATGATCTTTATGCAGCAGATGTGCCTTGCTAACAATGTTAGTAAGGAAAATGTTCATAGCAGAGTTTCCCTACGAAACGGTTAGTTAGTTCTATTGTTTGAGGAATCGCATTTCCAGAATTACTCAGCTTTTTCAAAGTCGGGTATTTTTAGACCTAGATTCTAATCTTCCTTGGGTTTCGCCCGAAGCTTAAATTTTGATAACCAGAAGAGATGATTTTCGGTGTTCTGAGGGCAAAAATGTAATTTGAAATCGTTTAGAATTTTCAATTTCCCATTTGCATAGGGATAATTGTTTTTTTCGCCGTAAGTAACATCCTTTGAAGTTGCGTTTGACGGGTGCTTGGTTTAAGGACAATTTCAAATCTATTATAATAACAAGGTAGACGGGGCTCAATGTACGAGTTTAAAGGTTTAACGATCATTTTTGTTGAGTAAATTATCCGTCATCTTGGCTCTACGTATATGTTTTTTTTACAACAGTTTATTTTCTTTCACTCATGAATACTAAGTGATATGAATGGGTTTAGGTGGGATAAGGAAACTTTCCTTTTTAGCAATTTGGTCATAAAATATTTAAAAGTGCATTCAATTTTTATTTTCGTAGTATTCGCCGTTTCAGGGAAAAGGAAAGAAAAGCACTAAGACGACTCATGGTAGGGCTGGTGTACCTACACACATGCTTTTTAGAGTGACATAAATGGATGACATATTATATAAGTGTCATGCATATTACTACGAAATAAAGATGAATGATAACCAAAAACTTGAGGCACGAAGGGTGTCAGAGTGTGACAGAGTGATTCCATTGCAACCCGAGCAAATGTCAAACTAACCGTGGGTGCACATTTTTATATTCAGGATATAGTAGGGACAATTTCCCTTCGCCATATTGCCATCCAGGAGCATATATATGCCTAATTGAAAAATTGCAATTTTATTCGTGCTTACTTCAAAGAACTTGCAAGTCCTTTGTGAAAAAATTGCCAATTTATATTGCGGACAGTTAAATATTTACTGGAAAATAAAAAAGGCAGTAAAAAAATGACAGTACTGACACGATCTTTGATGCAAATTAAAACTTATTTTTAAAGTTACAATAACTATTGTAGTCTTTAAAGATGAAATGTAAGTCTTCTACAAAAATAGCCCGCGGTTTGAAATAAAATGATAAATTTTTGCTAGTTTTCTTCTTTGCTTGTATCATGTAGAATATATGTAAAACTATTACATAAGTGATATTATCGAAATTTAAAACATTTCTAGGTACCCTTGTGGGATGTGATATAACCAATCCCAATATGTGCTACATAGGCATAAGTATGTACAACGTTCCCATGAGACACTTTTGAGAAAGTCGGTAGCGAGCAGGATTACTGATACTTGAGATTGTTCCAGGGAAATTCTTGAGTTTAGTGCCCCATTCCCTATTTGAAATCCTGGAGGCTTGAGTATTGACATGCCTATACTGAGTCCTTAAATAGTTCCCATACTGGCTATACTTTTAAGTTAAATATGTGTACAATTAATTATGTTCACCCCAAAGTATTTGAAGTGTACTTAAGTATCTATCAAAATGCATTAGGAGATAAGAGGCTTAGACTGGAGCCGCGACGAAGTCGTTCCCATTGATGATTGATATGGCTGGCTTTGCTGGAGTGATATGGGTTTACCATAATTGCTAGATTGTATTCTCGCTTTTTTATCGATGGATCCAGTGTTTGGGAAGCTTAAAGGGGCATTTCCACTCTATGCGGTGGGGATTCGGTATTCCTTGAATGAGATTGGAGCACTTAACAGCTATTCCATTTCAATTACCATTTGTACTCTTTTTTTCTCTTTTGAACTTGTGGCTGTACAGCATGACTATAGCGAGATTTATATTTACCTAAACGTAGTATTTCTGGGATAAGATTGGTAGCCAGCCCATAGTTTGCACCCACTCAAATTAGTGGTTAAGGTATGTGCTAATGACTAGTTAAAGTAGGATGCACACTTGGCTACTCTTGCATTCCAGAGACTCTACATTAACTCTATGGTTCAAAAAGATATGTCCTTAACTAGACTGAGTCAACTTGACATTGTGGATTTAAAAGTATACGAAACGTGAGGTTAGGTAGGGAAGATGATAATTTTACGTCATATATGTAGAGAAGCGCTGAGCGGAAAGCATAAAGTAAAGCTATTCCAAACATTTCTCGGTTTGGGCTTCTTGTTCGAGGAAAGAGGCTGACAAGTCGATGACTGAATCATATACAAGCAGAGTGAGTGGATTGAAGGACTAGAAGGGAAGCTTTTTGTAGAAAAATGTTCCTTTTTTGACTCGAATCTATACTTTCCACAAGACCGCATTGCATGCACAAACTCCGCACAGAGACAAAGTGATTTCAACTCATTACCTGCATTTGGCATGTTTCACTTGTCACATGACTACGTGAAGAACAAAGAAAGAGGCATATAACCAATGGTTAATTTTTCTAAAGCGTTACCGCCATTTGGATTTTTAACGATTTCTATAGTCGTTCTTATGAGAATTTGAGAAATGAAATTAGTTTGTGTACTTTAGTTTTCTTAGGTAAATAGAGAAAGACGGTTGCCTAGGTCTTATTGACGATGTATGGAAAAGCAGAGGAACTATTCCCGATATTGAAAAAAGTTAAAATCGGAACAGGTCGACTAACATGATTTTCCGATATTTATTCATTCATTCATTCATCCCCTCCTTGCAGATGTGAAGTTTAATGAATGATAAAATTGGCATCGGTGAACAGGGAAAAATAACACCTTCCAAATCTCCAAATCCAAACTTGCATCAATTGAATGGCTACATATACCCCTGGTTATATGCTTATTCTAGGCATATATAGTTGATAACGATGACTCAGACGAAAGTATACATATGTACATAAGTGCATCCACATTTTTCTGTTGCCATCGACAATAACTAGTGTAAGTAAGTACATGGGGATTATAATACTCTCTTTTAAGAAATCCGATACTTCGTCAGAGTCAAGAAATCTGAAGAAAGCGAATGGAATGGTGTAAGATTTCAGGAAGAGTTAAGTATATTCTTAACATCTTCATATTGAAGACGCTGGCTGTTGGAAATGTTCACGTCCCGTGTGTCTCCTCATGTACTTCAGTGTTCTTTATATATCAAATCTGCACATCTGTGGCTAAAATCTGTAGGTAGTCACAATTCGCAGATGCACAACTCGTTATATCACTTCAGTCTCACATGCCGTACCAGAGGTCTAGTCATAACGGGAGTGTTCGATTTCTAATTTGCTCATAGAGAAAATGGAATGATACTGAAAGTCAGTAATATTTCTGTCAATGATTCCATTTTTCATACTCTTTTACTTTTAGTTCACGAGCATATCACAAAGCATGAGGAAATATAATGACCTCTTTGCTTTTTTTGGCGGCGATATAGACTCGGATTAAGTTACTACTATAGCGCTGCACTGTAAATGTGTCCGAACTGTAAACCGAATTATGCAGGATGAACTTTTTTTGAATGGGTGCTGTGTAAATAAATATGCATGGCTTGATTTCTTTTGAATTAATGATTCAATATAGTTAGTCAAAGGTTAAAGGTAATTTGCGTTGGAACACCAGATCATATGTATCTGTACAGTAGACGTTTTCCATTAATTGATCTTTTATTTTACTTGTTTAATTAACTTTCATCTTTCCTTGTTCATCAAAAATAGTTTACTTATGTTTTGCAAAATGTAACTTAGCTTACCATTTGAAGTTTAATGTTCCCGTGATTGGCAATTCCAGTTTGGAGCTACATAAAATAGCAGTTAGAAATGAAAACAAAAAATATGTAGAAGCTTTTTGATTTGACATACTGTACAAAATCTGGGATTGCATAATATTTACGAATATGAAACAATGCGAAATGGTATACAAAAGTTGTGTTTTTGTGCAATTTAGGCAAGATCATGGAACTGGAACTGCTAAACTGGAACTGTTCAGAAAGTTAAACATTGTAAGGAAAATGTGTACAATCATTCACCAGGTGCACACATAAGGAAAGAAACAACTCGGGATTCAACGTAAAAAAAAACTACAACAATTTCAAGCCAATGCATGCGAAACTTTATGTAAACTGAAACTATGCTTCGTTGTAGAAACGCGTTACCATTATCATCCTAGAGTCGCATTTATTGAGGATTAACCTACTAGATAAGGAACTTTGGAGGATGCATTTTGAAATTCTCTGATCAAATGAGCAAGTTCTCATGCTCAATTTATTATTCGCGCTATAATTTAAACTTTTATCCGAAAGATTAAAAGTTGGCACTGGCACGTGAAACAAAATGGCGTAATATTTATCCTGGCAGTTCTGTCCTTTCATTATACAAGATTTCCGGGAACATTTCGCAATACATATATGCGGAGTTGCGGAGTTCTAATATCCAGAATTTACCAGTTTGAGGATATGACAAGTTGTAATTAAATATATGAATAACATAATTGAAATCCTGGTAGTGCTTCAGCTAGATAAGCAAAATGTGATTGAATAGAAGAATCTGTTGAAGTGTTTCTCCGTAGTTCCTAAGCCGTGTCAGGCCCTCGTATACACATTATCTTTACAGAGCAAAAGTCGTTATAGATTAGATCCATGTTTGGCTGAATAATAACGAACGGCAGCATTCAGGAAGGTATTACAATGAGTTCATTTAAGCCATTTCTTTTGAAAAACTTTCCCCCTGTGTGCCTTTGTCTCATATTCACCCTGCCTACATGACTATGGTATTCCAGCGAGCGCAGTTATCTCAAGACAAAGGTTTAATATGAAAGGAAAACAGAAGGTATAAAGGATAAAGTTGGCTTTCTTGTAGGATATAGCGACATGAAAAGAAACATACTTTTGACATAATTAGTTTCATATTTCCTTTATGTCTACCTGAACGGGCCAATACTTTTGTGATAGGATAGATAATCAGCGGAGGAGAAAGCGTTAAAAGTTGTATTTTTTGGAGTAATGTAGGGCACAAGAAACTAACTGTATGTTTATATTTGCACTTTGATTGCCAACAGACATTGCAAAGCTTACATATCTTCATCAACCTTCCACAAGTTTAGACATGGTTTGATTAATTACTTTTATCTTCTATTTGAGAACCAGGTAATTTTGCTTAATTTATCAAAGACGAGCAAATACTCCAGGAGTATACACGTGGATTAGATCAAAAGGGAAGGGAAAGCACCGAGCATTAATTAGTGTGCAGAATTATGTGTCTATTCAGTGATTGTCGGAGTTCTGGTTGGAAAACTTGCACAATAGTAAAAAGTACATGTGAACGGTGTAGGTATAAGCATATACTATTCCATGAATCCCGTTTGCTCATAGAATTCGATCAGGAGAAAACAAAAATCGAGAGAATTTTCCTTCCCCTTTTTTCGCATAAGAATAGACGTATTATATCACAGCGTGCAGCAAACTCCGAAGGTTATCCATCCTCATCACCATCTTAGTTGTAAGTTTTTTCCAAAACAAAAGAGGGGGAAAACACTCGCTTGTGTAGCTTCATGCAATTTTTATATAATTAATCGTGCAGTCGCAGAAACAAACACTGAATTCGCTTTAGCATTGTTATTGAAATCAGACTTGGCTATGAACATTTTCCAAAATCGAGCCTAACTTTTAGGCTAGAATGAACGATCAACTTCATCCTTCCACTCAAAACAAACTTTTTTCAGTAAGAATCATCATATTACAAATGAAGGATGGCGTATTTTGTCCGACTTTTTTAAACATAATATCCTCTTCAACCAATTCCTTCAAATATCATAAGTAATCATGAGTTTTTGCAATCCAACATATCTATTCATATAATCCTGATGATATAGAGGTAGCCCAACTCTGCCACTCATTATTCCCCAAGATTTGAAGTTCTGGATGAGAGAATGAGAGTTTGCAATTAAGGTGAACTGCTTGCCTGTAAGTATAGCCATTTCCTTCCTACTGTAAGAAGCCTATGGTTTCCACCATTTTATGAACAAAAGACCATATATGAAAGGCTGGAAACTGCTGATAAAAGTGGAGCACTATTTGATTTTCCTTCAATTGCTCCCACAAGTATTTTCTAATGTTACTAAGGATGTGCTCATAGACGTATCCCATTTTACTCTTTCGCTCCTACCTTCACAGAGGAAAAGCGTATCTTTAGCGTTTGGCTCATTGTCGTCTCCTCACTCCGAGCCCACTCTCATCATCAGTTGTTTGAATTAAACACAAACAGAGTAGTTATATGTACATAATCCCAATTAAAAGGGAAGGGAAAGGAAGTGAAAATGATTTTCAAAGAAAGTCCAATCCTGCGTGTGCACTCGTGTGATTCCAGTTAAATTGGTATGCATAATGTTTCTGCTAAATTGGTTTAAAAACAGACTCTTATGACAAACGTGGAACGTATTACTCATCAAGAGTAATAATACTGCCGTTATCGTCATCACCACAACCTCACCATTCTCCTCCCTCCATTACATTATGCTGACTGCTTGACGCTAGTCGAACTAGCGGAAAGTATAAAAAAAATGCGAAACAGCACAAAATAATATAGAGAACTAAATGTCTAAACTTGCGCGACTTTTTTTTTATAGAAAGACACATGAATCTCTTTACATGTTAGTTTCTTTTTTCAGATTTTCGCCAGAAAAGATCCCTAACAACATAATAAAATAAGTATACCAACGTCAGATTGAAACATTCAAGTCCGCGCAAACAAGAATTATCACTTGCATCATATCGTTTTGCCTCTCGTCCGTTTTGTTATATGTAGTTTACACCTCCTCCAAAACAACACCACCATTTCCTCCACGAAGAAACCCAATTTCTCTAGCTACTCTTTACACGACTTAATGTCCTGACAATATTTTCCCCTGGAAGTATAAAGATTTCCAAAATGGAGACGGCGGGGTTTTCGGGTAAGATATATCAACTTACTTCGCCTCTTTTACTTTGCCTATGAACTGTACTCATGCTCCCGTTATACTTATGAAACAGCAATATAACTGCGATAAAGTATGGCAATTTTTATTTCTCCAGCAAAAAAAAATATCCTGTATAAAAATAGTAGTTGATGTTGATTACATACTTCAACTTTAGACATAGTGTTGTCAGGAAGACGTACCGTGAAAGGATTACTGAAAGCATAAATATTTGGCTGGCTGTGTAATGTTGGTTGCTTTGCTTCAATGCTAAAACTGCAGCACATATGCATGGAAAAATCATGGAATGGATAAATTGAGTTTCCACCGTTTTTTCTACAAGCCACGTGTTTGCTTCTAATCTAATAAAGCTTCCTTCCACTTATATATATATATAATCTGTCTTTCCGCTAAAAAACTTCATGTTTCCATATGGCACACGGACAGGGAGAACGGGAGGCAAAGCCCGCTTGCGTTTGTCGTTTTTCCTTATCTCGGGACGGGGATGAGATAGCTTTTTTGGAACTTGCTCAAAACCTCTGACTTTTTCGGAACAGCCTCATACTCCCTAATTTTCTGCTCTTATCAACAGTTCATTTGCGCCAGAGTGAGTTTTCCTCCAGCGTTTTTTTCCAGTAAATAATCACTTGTGCATTGGACAAAGTCGTATAAAAAGTGAAAATAATATGGTTTGTTTATCTACTTTTTTTTACTTGTTTCTTTGAGTTGATATTGACATGACGTGCGTCAGGTGGTCACTTTAGACTCGTCAAGGCATCAGTCAGGTGAGCAAACAAGCTGGGCTGGGAACAGTTGTCGGTTCCAAGTATTTATTTGTGCATGCAAAGTGGGATATATGATACGGACACGGGATTAGTGTGCCAACAGAGCAAAAGATGAATCGTGATCGCGTGTGTGCGTTGTGGACCTGTTGGAATTTCGTATCGATTAAAAGGAGAAAGTTATAGCGTAATACTTGTAACAGTTCTGATAATGTCGGTGGAGTATTGACTATGAAATATAGTACTCCGGCCGGCTCCCATTTTGCAAATATGCATGTAGACGGAAAATGGCACAATTTAGTTGTCCAGTGACAGTCCCCAATATAATGGCTGTAAATCGGTTCTCCTTACTTACTATCTACTGTATGTGAATAACTAACGAGGAGTGTAACTATGCGAGCCATGATGCATGTGATGAGCGTGAGGCTTTCCTCTCCCGTGGTATTTTTCATGTGCCACTTGTACAAGGTACAGTTACTGTTGCTTACAAATTCCTCCCGTATAGTTTTTTTCTCTACTTTAGTTACGCAACTTTTCTGACCGGCTTGTACAGTTTTGTTAGTGACAAGGTGGGATCTTTCTTGGTAAGTGGAAAAATCCATATCAATTTTGATTTATTACAATGTATAATAATCACATTATATTAGGCAGTGTGGCATAAATGGACATCAAATGTATTTAGATATCCTGTATGTATCTTGATTCTTAGAGTGTGATTGGGTGAAAGTTCGTGCGGAATATGAGTAAAAAAGCGTAGCATAGCGTAACACAATTGTGTAGTTTGATATGCACATTACATTCCTAAGCGATTGATATAGTTTTATAGTACTTTACTACCAATCAGTGTTATTTTGAAAAAAGTCACGTATTTTACAAGGAATTAGTAATACAAAAATAAATCCATCAATTAAAATACTTGAGGAATGATGGCGAAACTCTAATTAACTCTGATTATGTATTTCACGAATCCAGAATGTTTATTGTTTTTGGATTTTTTAAACAATACCATCCGTACATGCACTATGCATATTATACTTATGTATGAGATGTTAGAGTTAACTATTAAGGAGACCAGACGGGTATTGGGTGACTTTCTCTCATGTTCCCTCCCAACCAACTATAATATTACGCTGTTTGATCAAAGTATGTCTCTACTTTCCCTCGTCTGCTGATTGTACAGTTGGGCTTACATCGTTCATTTGGTATCATTTACCGACTGATGAGATGGGAGATGTAGACTTCATCATTTATCATCCACCAGGGACAGTCCCGAAAATGAATAACATGGGCTGCTTAATTAATTTAGTGAATGTCAACACAAACTTCCCTCAACATTCCAGCACAGTTTTCACGTTATTTCATATCTGTACAGTTTTTTGACAAAGCTAAAGACTCGACCGTGAGGGTTGAATTGAGGCTTGTTAGTTGTAAGGTATCTACATCTACACTCATCATATCATTTACCATCTGAATGCACCTATACTGTATCAGCACCATAGGCATCGATATCTCTGTCCTCGGATTTGCACAGCTCGTGTGACATGTATCTATACTTACTAAGATCGGTACATATTGTACTTGTCCGTCTCTCTTTCTGTCAGAAAATAATTTCTTTCTTGGTGGTATTGGAGAACTTTAAATTGATTGATCAGACTCAGGCAGAACTTATGAAAATTCGAATTTCTCTACTAGTCTGCAGAGAGATTTCATAACAAAAGGATGGTAAGGTTTTTCTTAAGCCGACTGGTAATATTTCCATTGGTAATATTTCCATTACACAGCTCTGTAGGAGCTGGTCCTAAGTCTAGTCTTAACTAAGGTTGGATAATTCTTTTTCCAAGAACCAATATTGTTGTTTTATGAAGAAAGGAAATGGCAAATTAGTGAGTTATATGTTTTCTTTTTCCTACTATCCCTATACTATTCCGAAGAAAGCCAATCTGCAACTTTTCAATTCGTTTTAGCTAATGCTTAATAATTTATGACTATGACTATGCCACTTTTGTTGTAGAACAAAAAAAAAGCGCATGAGCGAAAGCCTGGAAAAAGTTTACTTTTAAAATTGGACGTAAACGTTTACGAAATAACCCATTCTACATATAGGCCTACTCCCACGTTTATCCATGTAATAGAAATGCAGAAGAAGAATGCATTTCTCACATACGTTAGAGAGCCATATTACGCCATACTGCTATACATCCTATTTTTGCTATTTTGTATTTGTCGAGGGACATTTGTACAAATTCGGGTTAATTGAACATGTCTTTTTGGTTTAACCTTAGAAGTTGTCAACATTTATCCATTCAGGTGACATGCATGATTAGCGCTGCACGGCAAGCAGCAGTAGGATTTTTACACTGTGTTAACCCTACTGTTTTATAAAATATTTTGAGAAAACTGCTTCGATATCCCGCTTGCTTCAAAGAGAAGTTTGCTTGCCCATCCATAATATATATCTCGGCCTATTCGTAATGCTGATTTTCTATATTGCGCGTGGAAGTTTGAACAAGTTTTATTCTGATGAAGAAGATCAAGAACAGTCAACCGAAATAGTTTTATGAGCATTCCTTCCAGAGCTCGACACTCGGTGAAATCTAGTTTGTCTTTATTTTTCCTGAATCTCTGCGTGACAGAATTCATTTACTTTCTATACATCTTCAAACTTCTTAGGTTTTCAGAAGAGGCTTTTGATCTGCAAGTATGGCAATAGTCATACTCAAGTTATTTGCTGATTTAATACTTTTCTCCATTTCAGTCAAGTATTAGCTCTATATACAAAACTCTATTTCTGGGCGAATGCATGTCGTCACTCAATAGTCTGACAAACTCTCTTCCTCCACTTAACTTCTGTTTTCATTCTTGTCACCTTCTTTGACTTTGTCTTTGTCGTGTTTTCGTTCCCTCTTTCTAGAATTGGGAAGCTTTTCATGCAAGTGAATAATGTGCTAAGTGTAAAAACGAGTATGCTCTCTCCTCACAATATGAATAACGAGCCGAAAAATCAAAGAAAACGAAGTATAAATAGGCTTCTGCCTTGTTTTATTGTGAGCAGGTCTTCAAGTTTTAACCGTCAGTTTCTTGATTATTTCTAGAAGAAAAAACAATTTTAACTCCAAATTAACTGGTACTGTCTATGCATATTATTATTAATACTGTACTACTTAGCTTTGACCCGTTGCCTGTTGCTTTTTGCAAAAATACGAAACAGATACATGACCTTCACATCTCTACTTTGCAGCTAACGGAAAGCATCAACTTGTAAGTTAAAATGCTGAAGCTGTCAATGCCCACGTCATTTGAAACTTTATCCAATTCTAAATTGCTCTTTATCCAAAGATCGTTTATTGGAATGCTACATTCCCTGACATTTCTTTCTACCAAAATTAAAACGGGAAATGAAAAGCAACCAACCAATGGAGAAAAGGCATCAGAAGAAAATATGAATTGGCGTGACATACTTACATGATCTAAATATCAGAACGGTGATACAGTTGTGTCCACTGCTATTATATTTTAAAGGTTGTGTATGGCAAGATGTTAAATTCAGTAAATAGTATCGTCAATTTATGTACAAGTAGCTAAAAGTACTAGTTTCCAGATTGCTCAATCATATCATCATAAGCCGACTGCATGACTGTCCATCTCAGACAATTTTCAGAGAAAGCACTTACACGTGAAATGAGACTAGAAAGCAGAATTCCGCTCAAATAGTAATCACTAGCACAGCCTGAAATTGGGAGAAAATGAAGGTAAGAACCTCTTCATTGCCTTCTTTCCCTGCACACCATCATATCAATAAAGAATTTGCACTTTTCCATTCCCTCTGTACACAAGGTAAAGTTTTTTTATGTTTCCATTTGCCTGTCCTCGTCATCTCTACATTCACCAATGGCTGGATAGATCTACCTTATAAAGGGAAGGTTGCAAGATCTGTTTTCGACAGGTTTATGTAAGGACATGATTTTATAAATTCGTTACTCAACTGGAAAACAAACTTACATTATGCATCTATAAGCAGCAATTATTTCCCCGAAAGCAGCACATGCACAACAAGGGAGACCTGTGTTGTCCTATTTGTACACTTCCAGGAAATTATTTCCCGTTGGATAAACGCTTATTCAAAAAAGGTAGAGATTTCTGTATGGTTCCTTGGAGTGCACATTTTATCACACGTTCCATGTGTGTATCGGTGATTGTCGTGTATATTGCAGTGGCAACGAGGAGGGAAGCGATAATAACAAGATTGCCGATTGCCGGCCATTTCCTTCCCTTATAAGCATGTACACGGTTGCTATCACTATCAGGGAGATGTTCATCTAAATTGCATTTTTACAAGTAGTCGTACGTGTGGAGACGCCGTAGCGAACAACTAACTAAAATGTCCAACTGGCTGACAGTCAGCATTTCGCATTGTCATAATGACTCCCACACTTAGGCCCCTCTTATACTGAGCCTACACCCAAATAATATGGAGGGAAGCGGGGGAAGCGTTAAGTCAGAATCGAACTGAATTGGAGTTTTGTTCACATGTTTGAGGGAGAGAATGTGCAAACAAAAAGAGGTAGATGACATGAAGAAAGGGAGATAGAAAACCGGAAAAGAGGAACCAGGCACGTTGCGTTGTTGTTGCAGTAAAATCCTCATCCACTATAAATAAATCTTGTGAAGGAATGTACAAAAGTATGGAGCACCTTATATCCCAGCCCCATACAATACAAATTGTGTTTTCTACCTAGTAACCCATCAACTATAACAATATTATACGTGTTAACGCTGTTTTATCAGTCTGCCGTTCCAGTTAAGAAATTCGGATCTGCAAAGAGGACATAAGATTGAGGCCATATAGCTTCGAGAAAAGGGGCTATGTGTACTAAACCCTAACACCCGAAAACCTATAACTACTTACTAAATACATACAATTTTCATCTTGTCGCCCCATCACATCGACTTCTGCTCCTGCAGTAAAGATCCCCTCCAAGATACTCAGAAAGGAAAAGAGGGAGAAAGACATCATCTCTCTTTATCGGGAAAATAGCAGGAGGCAAAATTCATGAACGAAACTGTGCCATGAACACATGAAAATAGCTAAGACGAAATAAGATAGACTTTGCAGACAAACAAAAAAAGGCCGTGTGTGAGTGTGTGTTGTATACAAACAAACAGTCTTGTTGTGCATAACTCCCCAAAATGATGATACGGTATAAAGGTTTGATCAACCAGAAAGTACTCAAAACTTCAGCCAAACATGTGAAGGACTAAAGGGAAAAAAGGTTATGAGTAAATGTATGACACAAACGAAGCGAAAAGAAAGTGAAGCCCAGTAGTCGTCCTGAAGGTTTCAGGAGGAAAGAAACTATGTCCTACACAGCTCATGGCATGACTCTCCAACATTACATAGCACAACAATGGAGAGTTGGGCGGTAGTCGTGTCGTCGTACGCAAAAAAAGGGGGAGTGAAAAAACTGAAGGGTTGTATGCTGAGCTGAACCTATACTGGAAGAAAATCCGGACAAGGTTCTGCAACAACAGTTGTTTTATAATAAGTATCAAAAGCAAAGTCAGCAGTATCGGAATTTTGCATCTTTTAGCCTCCACCAGAGTGAACAAGGGGGAAACGGGAGAATCCCCAAAGATCTTTCAACAGCCAGCCAAGAGAGTCTCATATGGTGAACCACTTGAGCCGCTGGCTTTTCTTTTCTTCCCCCCCCCCCTTTACTCCTTCTAGTCGGAGGAAAAAACCATCTTTTATTTTAGCGTTATGGCATGCCTCATTCTAGTTATGTCCGTTTCTCCAAATGTACTCCTAAGAGGGAGGGAGAGATCAGCTAAAAAGATAAAAAAAATAGTCGCTAAAGCAGCCATGTTATCAAGCGCATCAGTAGTTCTTCCACCACACACAGTTGACCGTGTAATGGCATAGGGATCCAATAGTCGCAATCGTTTTTAACGGGCAGAGAAGACGGGGACGGAAAGGGGAAAATGCGAACTGAAACGAAAACTTCATGGCAGACAGTACGTGGAGACTGAATGGCCATGTGAACAGTGAGCACTGCTCTGGCCTTTTTTTGCAAGAACTTTTGCTAAAAAACGCAGGCAGGGAGCATTAACTCTTCGGAAATAAAGAAGAAAAAAAAATACCTTAACCAGTGGGAAAAAAGTTACTGTATAAATTGTACTGCTTTTGTATTCCGTTATTGCACTAAAAGGAGAAGAGTTGGAGAGCATCATATTATTATCACTGGAATAGTTGGGGGAACAGACATGTTTAGATTCTATGGTGTATTTTATTAGGATTTGACTATTTTCTCTGGCATTTTGCCCTATACGAGGAGAACTCGTCCGAAACAGGGGTATACACGAGACTCATCACTTTTATGTCATATATGTGAGCGGCGCTATACAGCCATTTTCCACCGTTGAAATGATCCCCCTTCCATTATATATAACAGAGTATTTTCACTCATTGATTTGGGTACTGTTTTGCGACTGTTGTTATTTCTAGTATCGTCCCTATTGAGACCATGCTAATTCAGCCCTCCCACTCATTCCCTATAAATTTGGTGTAGGGAAACTTTTTTTTTTGGCTTAAATCGCTGCCTTAAAAGTATTCATACGAGGTGGATTTGCATTAGGGGAACATGAATTTCAAAACCGCTGGTTACCCAGGCCACGTTCCATTTCATAATGTTGTGTACGTACAATACGCTCATACTCTTCCCATTTTGTCCTGCTTCCTTTCATTTTGAAATGGCAGTAAAGAAGTAGTCTTTCCGGAGTAAGCAGGACGGGAGACGCGATGTGAGGTTACGCTTGCCTCCTCAGCATCTCCTTAGTCATTCAGCTTTTTTTATATCAACATTTTTATACAGTTTATATTCATATTAATGATGGTTATCGTACATAAATGCGGCCAAAGACTAGGCTTTTTTCAGTGAAAATCTAAGATGAGATCAGGACCAACGACGCTAGAGAGGAAGTACATATGAATGAATGAGAAACAGTAGTAATAAATGTACATAGCGGGGGGTAGTATGGCAGTGCCAGTAACACTCCTTTCGTGACCAGAGTATTTTTTTGTTGTATTTTCATGAAAAATAGTTATGATCAATATGACCATGTGGTGTTTTACGCTGAGTTTTAAATGGATGCTTTCACAGTATGCTAATTCCACAGACAAATTCAGTTCGGACTGTCCTTGCCCAACTTTCTCTCATGGAAGAATTTTCACCAAGTGTGAATAGAATGGCGACGTATTTTTGGATTAATGCGGCTTTAACCATTGAACATTCAAGTAATGGAGGATTGCTAAAAATTAATAACAATTATGCCATATCAACAAGCAGTAGTAACAATGTAAAAGGCTGAAGCGTTCAATATTGTTTCATTTTAAAACAGTATCAACCTATGTCACATCATACGATAACGACGATAAGTGGTCCTTTTTGGAAAATACTGATTTAAGGGAAAGTACCAGGATTTCATGTACATCCATGTGTCAGAGTTGGTATGAAATTGCACAGTAATAGTTGTTTACTGAATATCTTATAGGAGTGTAAAATGGTTTCTTTTATTGCGTCATAATGTTTCTGTTTTATTATACAATCCGTGATTATGATGATATGTGAATGAGCGTATGGGCATTACCATCGCGTCATGAAAATATTTAAGGCAATAATGACATAAAACCATTGACGGTGATGATGGCCGTAATTTGCGCCGGATTTCCTGTTCCGCGTGTAGGTTTCCTCTGTGTGGCTACAGAAGCACCATGGCTCCACGCCTACCTATTTCAAAGGAGGTTTTGACGGATGGATGGATATGAAGAGAGATGGACAACTTTCACTGTTGTTGGCCCGCGGAACTTCTGTTTATTATTTTAAGCCCACGTTGTAACCTTTAACCACGTCATAGGTTGTAGTGACCTCAGGTCCCAGGGAAAGGAAACACTCAAAATCATTAAAGAAATGAATGCCAAAAGAATATATTTAATTGTCATATGATATGATCCACGTCATATATGTCTACAATTAAATGGGAGCATTTTACTCCTCCATCTTTTTCTTGACATTTCGTTTTCCCTGTAAAATGCAGGCTTCTCTCCTACGCCAGAGACTAAACACAAAGTTTGGAGGAGTTCTGAGGTGTTAACGGAGAAAGTACAATATACATTACCTATGTTCTTGGAAGGAAATGGGATAAAGATCCATGTGAAACTAAATTGTCTACAAACATGATACGGTTGAATTAAAGAAAACGTTGTGTCATTTTGGCGAATGCTGAGGTGGCGAATAAAGCCAACAAATTCATTTTCCAAGCATGTGGTGAATCCAATTCAAGTGGCGAACAATATGTAGGTAATTCACAGAATGACGAAGGCGCTCTGGAAAACAGCAATGTTAGTACTAGTCTAATGGTCACTGTATGGATAGTTATCATAGAATGCGAACTGTTCTAATGTTGCTCGTATGCAAATGATGTGCTTGTTTATGATTTATGGAGACGTCGGTGCTTAAAACTCTTTTCGAAAGAAACCACTTAAAAAATGAACACTGAAAAATGAATATAAAGTATCGATTTTGTGGCGAGAATTCAAATTTCAGCATCATTAATGAAATATGGAAACTTTGAATTTTTTTTAATGAGACTAATAGTATGCATATTATATTGGTCATCATTGCCAGATTATTTATCTCCTCCGTCCTTTCTCCAGTTCAAAAATGTGTATCTACCAGGTCTACTTTGCTGTTGGCCAATTCGTAATTCGCCACTTCGGCATAGAATCAAAAAGACTTTCTATCCATGTTACAGTGTAATCTCTTCTTTTTTTCATTTCCCTTTCCCATTAAAATTTGCAGGGTGGAGATCGTATCTCTACTTTAATATAATGGTTTCTTGAAATTACTGGGATGATTTTTCCTCCGATAATACTAAAGTGGAATACAAAGTCTTCCATGACAAAATGCTCACGATAATGGTCTTAAGAACATACCCTTTTCTTTATCAATCCAGTAGATAAAAAACGACTAAACTAGCAATAACGGTTAGCAAAATAGTAGTTTCACGAGTAGGATTACACGTATTCAGAATACTCATCATTGGTTAGCAATTTTCACGTTTATATAATGGGGCAACGTATTACAAATTTAGAGATTAACCTTACTAAATACCGTTTTCATGCAAGATTACACCGCAACGGGAGGAGGGTGACGAATCTAGAAATATATCCATTTGTAACTCTTTCGCACTCCTTTAGGCCAAAGCAACGGTTATTAGGAGAGGCCACTCCTAGGGCAAGTGTTAGCCTTTGCATCTCCTCAATTCCCTTTCGCATAAAGTTGTCGGTGTTCCTCCTACTCCCTTGATCCCGCACAACCCAGCAGGAAAAAAAATTAGGTCCTGGAGCACTTAGTTCGTTTTCTAATCCAATTCTTCAAATTTCGATCTTTTGATTCATGTTCTGTCGGGGAAATAAAATGGAGGAACTTTCTGCTACAATGCTTTATTATAAATGTTCCATAGGATGAAGCCGTTACAGGCTGGCCGGCATTTTATTCCGGAGCCGGAGCTCCCAACTAGTTCTCCCTCGAACTACTTACTTATTAGCTGTGCAAGTTTCTTTCCTTGCTTGGGATAGTTTTTCGTAGACGTTTGTTTTCCTCCTAGTATGCATTATTCACGTCCATACCTTCTGCAATTTTGATGATGTTACACCAACTTCTGATACTTTAATGCTGTTTGGAATAGTGGACTTGCTATACTGGACGCGATATGTTGGGTGGTGGAAGGGACAAAAGAGTTGAGAACTGTTTTCCACAGTCAAGTTGCATTTGGTGGAATTTTGAATCCCAGAGACGTCTCAGATTCCCGTGTATATAGTATCAGGGTAGATTGCAAATGCACCATCTTATCGTTAATAATATTATATTAATTGGGTTGGACGAATGAGCATATTATTTTGTGTCACTCATCAGACATGAAAATCTTTCAAATTGAAGACATCGGCTTGTGAAGTTAATGCTACTAATATTTAATTTCCTCCAAATTTGCTGGGTTTCTTGCACGCAAGCAGACGGTTTTTTAATTTACATGAAAATGATTTTTTAATGTGCTTTATCTGAAACTGTTTTTTAATGTACTTGGAAATGATTTTTAATATGTGCGGGGAGTTGACATATTAATGTGTAGAGAATTTTCGCGTTCCCATCAGTTTTATAAACTGTAATGTATTTAATCATCATGTGTATTAGTATTCACATGATAGCAATGTTGAAGGCCCTTAAAGATATAACGGCTTTTATAAAAGCAAAGTTTATGTTGCCGTCTCAAAATAAACGATAAATTAAGGCAAATGGTCTGCTCTGCTAGTAGGTAGAATGTAATTAGATAACGGGCATAATCAGACATTGAACATGGCCAGAAGTTTTACTTTGCTGTATGTGCAATACTCACACGTTTGGGTACTCATCATAACATGACAAGGGACAAAGAATAATAAGAAAGATGAAGAGAGGATAAAAGGCGAACTGATTTCATCAGAAGGAAGTCTAGAACCGCTCAGGGAGAGGAATCCAGTTGACTTTCGAACTGCTCCTCTGGCCCCTTCCAGTTTCCGGCACTACACCTTTCTTTTTTGCAACTGAAAATTGCTATAAAAGTTGTGCTAAAAGTTCATAAACCGATTGGCAAAGTTGGGTGTCAGTTTGGTGCAGTGATAGAAACGAAGAAGTTCATATTTAAAAAAGTTTACGAATGTTTTAAACAGTCATTTAAGTTATCAATAGTAAAAATCTTGATACTTAGGATTGTTGATAAATGGTGTCACACCAATCGTGACGCAATAAAAGCAGAAATACGCCTTTACGTAAATTACGAAACAATACAATTATCGTAAACACGATTACTATCATTAGTTTGTGAAACCGTGACACATGGCAACGGCTGGACTGTGACATTTAGTCACAAAAACCAATATTCTTCTAAATCGTTTCTCCATTATTGGTAGCGTCTGCTTGATAGTACATGATTAAATTCTGAATGCATGTGTTGTCCATCCGTCACTCTGATCATCCTTCCAACTCGTACCTATATAACACGGCAATATTATCATTTCTTTCATATAGTTCGATTTTTTCTATCACATCTCGTGCGCCTCAATACTTACGTATTATTTTATGCTAGCCTACGGATATCTTCCAACAACAATAGTAACAGTTTGGAAGCTAAAATCGGGAAAAGTTGTCAGCCTTGTGCCTTCTGGATATTACTTGCTATTGAAATGAATGGCTTTTTCTTTCATATTATCTCTAATAACTAGATAACTCTGTTTACTTAAGTTTGTTCCCTCATAATATATAAGTGCCAGCTACAAAACTCTCTCGTTCCATGTGCATTGGAGAAAATCAGGAGTTAAAAAAATGGCAGGGGATTTTTTGTCACTAAAATCCTTTAGCCAACTTTATGGATGAATATAAAATGTTTAGTAGTTGCGAAGAAGGAATGCACTAAAGTCATGTAGTGGGATAGGAGCCTTTTTTATATTGATACTTTAGCAATTTTTTTTTTAACTTTTCTGATTGTTGGTTGGGCTGGATGAGATGCAAGCGAACCGTATCCGAGAAAGCGAGTCAAGTCATGCAGGTTAGAGCTATCGTGAGACTGGATCGTTGGAGCTGCAGTATTCCGCACATATTTATCCACTATATTATCATATTCTTGTCGCTCAGGAACGTGAGGGAGCTAGTGCTGTTCAGTCCTTTTAAGTTCCAGTAGCAGCACATAAAAATGTCATGGTATTGTGAATTGTCTGCATCATCATCAAAAAAGAATGACAATGATTTGTTTTGCTACAAAGTTGCACGTTTTCCTTTGTTTATATATTTCCCTTTTCAGAGGAAATTTTTTTTCTTATATGATTACACTCCCAATTTATATCCAGACCTTGATCCTCTGTCCTTATTAGGGTTGGGTTTTAGATCTGAGAGGACTGACATTGGGCATAAAATAATCAGCGTAATTTTCTCCAGAGTTGCTTGAAAAGAGCTGGTTTGTTTGTTGATATGGTTGAGTCCATCTGTAAACTTTTATTATTCATGAGTGTGTACTGTGTTTACACAAGTTAACGTGTCATATCAAAAGTACAATCAAGGTTTTGAGGAGAAAAAAAGTAAGGAGGGGTGTTTTAAAGGTAAAGCCAACCTTCTGTGGACTGCGGGGTATTCAAAAGATGTATATGCAGCGGGCAGCGCCCTGTGCCAAATCCCAGTAAACTCTGACATCTCCCAATGTTTACTTATTATTTATGACCTTGCGTACAGATAATAATGTCTGGCGTCACATAAGCCATGAGCAATTGCAATAATAAAAATCAACATTATTCTTATTTATATCGAAAAATGAAGTTATACTCTGCTGGAATTATACAATGGAGATTTATAGGCCGAATCCCAAAAATTGGTTTTGTTTAGGGGTCTCCCCTAAAAATTGGTTTGTTGTTAGAAAAACAGAACAGTGATAAGATAACGGAAGAGGAAAAAGATAAGGGAATTTCTTAATTTTGAAAGAAACTTCGAAATCTGACTTAGAAACTCTGGTTCACCGGTTCACATCCGAGTACTAGGGCAACAGTTGAATTAACTTTTGTCTGCGGTTCGCATTTAGACTCTGTTTCATAAAAAAAAATGCTTTCTCCCACAAACCGCTCCACTTCCCTTTCAAATGTCAGATGTGAATGAATGAATGATGGAATAAAGGCGATGATGGTATACTTCATCTGGAGAATCTGCGATTTGCCAAAAGCCATTTCAACAAATGAATACTCGCCAAAAACTGTTTTTTACCAAATTTTGAAATTCATCCAGTGCAATACGAAACCAAAATGGGCATCATGACAGCCTTTCATTCATTGAGGTTTTTACTTGCGTTTTGCTATGAAAAATTTACTTTATCAAATTCATAAAATTTGATTTTTTCGTATACCCTCTATTTGCGCAAAAAGTAAAATGTCTGCTTAATTCGAGTATAACATATGTAAATATAAAAGTTTTTGTTGCAAATTGCAAACTTGTCACGTACAAATTGTTTGTTTCAGCTTATTCGGATTTTGGTGATCAAGTTTTAGGCTCATATCCATTTTTTGAATTGGGTTCCGGCAAATGTCCATAAGATCTGGTACCTCTGAATGTTTAAAAAGTAAAAGGAAATCAGCAGGCATAAAACAAGCTGGACTGATAGAAGCCAATTTATAAAATGAAACATGGAGTTAAGCTGATGTATGTATAAGTACGAAACCTGAAACAAACTGATCTTCAGTTGAAAGGCAAACCTATTCATAAATACATGTACAGACATCAATATCTCAATCCAAGACAAGGATCCCAACATAGCATTTTTCATTACTTACGTAATCGGGAGCTGTATTATACGTAATTTCGATACTGATGATGATGATCGCTTCTCTCATCGGATCCCCTAGTTGGGGCACGTTTGCTAATAAATGTACTCCTTTCTCCTTGTTGAAATGCAACCCTTCATCAATCACATAAAATGAATTGCTCAGTGGTCCAAAGCTCGGGTGGTTTTTTATTTGGATACGTGAAAAATTGGAAAGTTGAGACAGTTACATATAGATCCCATGCATACATACTACCGATTTTCTTTCTGGCTTTTAGCGGCCAGCCCATCCGACAGAGCTAGCACGAGTACTCTACCTAAGTCACGAAGTGCGTACAAACGTTTCGGCCAAAACATCAAAACCCTTCATTCGTGGTGAGCGGAACCGTAGGTTGTTAGTAAATAGGGGAGATAACATAACAGTTGCAATCATCGAGACGCTGGGTGGTGTTTGCTCCAATGTGTCTTCAAATATGTATCATCCTCATCATCATCGTCAAACTAAGAGGGAAAATACGTTCATTCACTATGGAATTCAGAGACCGGAGCAGTTTCCTTCCTCTTTTTCCACCTGCTCATCCAGCACTGTCTGAAATAAAGCTCCATGCTCCTGATGCTCATCTTATTGGTACGGAGGAAAGAGAAATATTATGGGGGACCAGGGAATAAAGGCAGAGAATGGACAAAGAGTCGTGACTCTCTGTTCAGGGTGCAGCGCACGTACAGATTTCACCCATATTACACACTTTGGCTGACATTTGAATTGGCAGACTGATAATGGGAAATGTTTTGTGTCCATGTCTTTCTCTTGGCAGTGGGTCAAACGCTCATGCCGTGGATGGCATAACGGTTTCATTGATTCCCCATTTTCCCCTTTTGTAGAGGAGCTGCAATTTAAAACTGTGGCAGGCTCCTGAAAACAACATGAGTACTTAAGCTCCCCTGTCATGATCTTTGTCACGTTAATGAGTAATGACAAATATGATTAAGACGCTGGCTGTCATTAATAATATTAATTTAAACATAACTTTCGTCACGTTATATGTTATGTCTAGGATTAATATATAGCCTCCTCGTCGCTACTATGTGACGTGTAAAAATTTGGTAAAAGCCTGCTTTTCACTTGTGACGCAATCCCATTAGTTTCTTGAGCAGTTATTAATCGGCAAAAATATGCTCTCCAACCACGGAAATAGTAATCGTTTCCTTCATCCTTTATGTATACCTACTGCATGGCTTATATAGTCGCCGTCTTTTTCTTTGCAAGGTTGCGACTACGACAAACTTCTCCATTAAGAACCGGATATGGCACGGAAATGAGAAAATGGGAGTATCACAAGATTAATAACTATACTCTACCGTTTACTTACATTATCGTTGGTATAGTATACCTATACACAATTTGATAACAATTTAGCTATCATTTACCATTGGAAAATGAAATATTATATATTTGACTACGTTGCACACATGAAAATTGAGAAATGCTTTGCTTACATACATGAGCTGAGTGAAAGTATGTCACCGACATATGCCTACAAGTTCAGTCCAAACTGAATAGGACAAAAGGCTGCAAAAAGCTGGATAAAAAGGGAGGTGAAATGGCGATTGACGTATTATTTACGTATATCTTATGTGGCTGATTTTACGCGTTTCTAACTTTTCCATTTCTTGAGAATTTTTGTTGTTCAAAAGTCGAGAAAACATAAAAAAGATAGTGATAGGGTGAATTCGCCTCCTTCAAGGAGAAAGACTCATATATATATACTCTTAAGGACTTAATATGTACATGTACCATTTTCGAGTGCAAGACTCTCCTCAAGTATAAATAAATACAATGAAAGGTAGGATCCATATCGGGAGATTCGTAAGAAGATGGATAAGTGCCGATGAAAGTATGCGCGTCACAACTCCAAACTCTTCCCATCCTTCAGTTTGAAACCTGGGAAAAAGGTGGGAAGGCGGGATTTAAGTAGGGCTTTTTTAATCTTCTAATGATATGAAGCAATGCAAGTTGTTTTGGTAATTCCCTCACGTTTCTCGCACATGCACATATTAGATTACTAGTCTCAAACCCTAATACATAATAATATATATGGATCACCTCATGTGGAAATGAAAGAAAAGACAGAAGATTGTCTTCTTACAGCTATCCCGTTTTTGTATAGTTAAATTACGGTTGTCTATGCTAATCTGGAGTTTTCTGTGCGAAACCAAAATGAGCCGAGAAAACTTGCACTGTATACTTATAGCAAGTAAATATTATCATTTTTTTTTGCAAAATTTGAAGCCTTAAAGAGACAGCCTCTATGACACTCAACCTGATTTTATGTAATATGGCCTGAGCCTTGTCAGATTTTGGGTTGGAAGTCAACTTTGGCATCTCTGAAATTAATATGGCTGATTATGTTTGGCATGTCATAACGCTATTGGAACTCTGATGTCGCAGTTTCTCATATTACACCCATTCCCCACTTAGAGTTTGCTGCAGCTACATATCACAATGATGTTTACTTATCTGGAGAAAGAAATGCAGGGACTACTCTATGACCATATATAATTTTTCTTGTGTAGAAAATCTGACAATTTGTTTCCTAATAGGGATGACGAGAATTCTTATTGGGATGAATCTGGCATGTACAGAGACATAGGTATCCACATCAAAATGAGGAATGATAGATGATTAGCACCGGACTTGAGTACAAAAAGATGAGAAAAAATAAGAATGCTTTCCGTGCCGTAGTCATGGCCAGAATTTTTGTTTCGAGTTGAATGACTCTTAACCAGGGATGGATATGGATGTGTGCATTTTCGGCTGAAATGAGAATCTTGTCTTGAGTCCATATCCCGGCTTTCTCTCATTACTGGGAGAAAATGAAGAAAAAACATTTTCATTAAGTTCATCGCACGGCTTTCTTTCTTTTTCTGCCGAGCAAATCGACATGGCTTGAGAAAATGGGGAAAGCTTATGACTTGGCTTACATATACCTGCTTTCACTAATGAAAATAAAAATCTGAGATAACTCAAACGCCTACACCAGTCGATGGCAATGCAATATTCCAATACGTGACTTGCAGCTAGATGTTTTACTAACAGTTTGTATGTATGCATGATAAAATATTTAAAAGATCACGAGCTCATGTATGCGGCGATCAAGAGAAAGGCAATACAATTAAAGTAAATAATATAAAGTCTTATATAATTTATTTGGAATGCTTAAAAATAATTTAGTCTATATATTTGGTGTATTGATAATGATAATGTAATGTAATGAATATAGCATGGATGTATTGGATTTTCTTACATAAATACGCTATCCACCAGTTAAAATAAAGTTTTTACCTTTGATTTTTATAGGAGCTCAAGCTAACTATGAGATAGGGAGTGGGGACGCGTTTCCAAGTATATTTCCAGGAGGACTAAGTACCGGGAGTCCCACGATAGTAATAAGTCCTTCAGCACCGATAATTTTAAGTGTTACGGAAGCTCCATCCCAACCTCCTTCCGGGGTAGCACCTCCAATCAGCATCGTAACCCCAAATGTAGCATCCATACTAGCCGCCCAACCAGGAGTTGCTGTAGCGACTATATCCACTGTTGCAGCGGTAGCGGGAGTCTCTCCAAATACTGGAGAAGGGCTCAGCGGCCCTTCCGCAGACGCTGCGAATCATAAACCTTTATCATCGGCATGGCAATGTGCATTAAGTGCTACGTCAATGACTGCCAATAAGAGGAGACAGGCTGCCCGCCGCGGGAAGGCAGTTCCTGACCGCCCGCAGCGGGCACTTTTCTGCTTCACGTTGAAAAATCCTGTACGAAAATTGTGTATTGACGTCGTTGAATGGAAGTAAGTCAGAAAAGTCAGCAGGCCACTTAATTTATCTCTAGTTTACCCATTATTGCAATTAAGCGTAATTGTATTCAGTTCACTGGAAATCGGCGGGAGGCCACTGCTTGACATTTTTTCACGTTTGATCCCCCACCATATTTATTGCGTAGCGTTCCTTGAAATATTGCCAATCTCTTGAAAAATAACTGTACAGGAGACTACGTAGAAATGTGTTATCTTATCCGTGAATTTGAGTAGGCTGGTAACATGGGAAATTGATTCACTGTGGCATTTGAGAATGATCTCGATTTTTCACATTACCCCATAAAGAAACGTAGAAGCAAGCCCGATTAAACTTGATGTATGTATGTATGTAGATGCTAGCAACTTTCTAATTCATATTTTGAACTTGTTATATAACCAGACCATTTGAGTACCTGATACTTTTGACAATCTTCGCTAACTGTGTGGCCTTGGCAGTTTACACTCCATACCCGAACAGTGATTCAAATAGTACGAATCAAACGTTGGTAAGTTGAGTCAATTGCTTTATGTCATTACATGAGCACCTGTATGAACCAATGAGTGAGACCAAACTTAATATCCTTTAATTCGTTAATATTGCAGGAAAAGATAGAGTACATCTTTTTAATAATATTTACGGCAGAGTGCATCATGAAAATAATCGCATATGGATTTGTGCTCCACCCCGGCTCCTACCTTCGGAATGGATGGAACTTTCTAGATTTTACGATAGTAGTCATAGGGTAAGAAGCCAAGCATTTGAAATTTTACAAAATCATTTTAAAAAAACGTGAATGTTACGTATTGATAAATGCAATAAGAAAGCCACACATTTACAATCGCATAAACCCAACACATTCTATACATGACTGTAAGGCAACGTGTAAATCTGAACTATTCTGAACCACTTTTCCAGAATTATTAGTACAGCTCTGTCAAATCTGATGAAAGAGGGTTTTGACGTGAAAGCGCTTAGAGCATTCCGAGTTTTGAGGCCTTTGCGGCTTGTGTCCGGTGTACCAAGTAAGTGGAGTTATATCACCCGCAATCAATTCCTGTCCCAGTACCCCTTCTCCAGAGATTCTCTGTCCTAACGACTTGCCATATTACGCGACTCAATGCTCTTCAAACAAATGACAGATTTGACAAAAGGAAAAGACCTTACCTCTCTCTCTCTCTCTCTCTCTCTCTCTCCAATTCCCATCAGTTTCATAGACCTTCCAGTATTCTGCTTCTGATATCTTATTTAACGGTAACTATCCTCAATTATCTTTCCCCTCAGGTTTGCAAGTAGTGATGAATTCTATTCTTCGTGCTATGGTGCCTTTACTTCATATCGCCCTTCTTGTCCTCTTCGTCATAATTATTTACGCAATTGTTGGACTAGAGCTTTTCTCCGGTAAAATGCATAGTACTTGTTTCAACAATGGCACAGGTAATTTTCCAAGACATAATTTGTATCCTTTGGTCACTAATGAATTCCACTGGTCTTCACGCGACATGAAGTAAATTGTGCATTTTCAACCTAAACGTTTAATTTAATAAAGGGGAGATGATGAAAGAGCCGGTTCCATGCGGTGGTGCCTACAACTGCGAGGATGAGGACGAAGGCTATATTTGTCGGGAAGACTGGGAAGGTCCTAACAAAGGGATAACCAACTTTGACAATTTTGGCCTTTCCATGCTAACCGTATTTCAGTGTATAACTTTAGAAGGCTGGACTAATGTAATGTATCATGTAAGGGGTGTAATTATTCTACAACGATGCACCTTTTACTTAAATTTACCCTTAAACTTATGAATTAATGCCATTCTTCTTCCAACTTTACAATGAATGCAGATTCAAGATTCCATGGGGAGCTCATGGCAGTGGGTTTATTTTATATCTATGATAATTATTGGTGCCTTTTTCGTAATGAACTTAATTCTCGGTGTTTTAAGTGGGTAAGTCAACTGGAAGGATCAAGTCAGCATTCGCAATCAGGGCAATTATGGAATCATAAATGTATGTTTATCCGCTTCTTTCAGAGAATTTTCTAAGGAACGAGAGAAAGCCAAAGCACGAGGTGACTTTCAAAAGCTTCGAGAGAAACAACAAATCGAGGAAGACTTGCGAGGTTATTTAGATTGGATTACTCAAGCAGAGGATATTGAGTTAGATGGGGAAGAAAAATGTGAGTACAAAAGAAAGTGAAAATGCCTATATTAAATATTATTGTTGTTGGATCCTTTGAATGGGAGGGTTATGGAATCAATGCCAAATCTTTTCTCCAAATGTACTTAACCCGTTATTGTTTCAATAAATAGCCAAAGTGGCTAATGACGCTGCAGCACAGGAAGAGGGGAACGAGAACGACGTAGCCTCAGAAAAGTTGCCATGGTTTCACTCGAAGAAAAGAGATTTTGACAGGTTAGCCCCAAACACATTTTTACTTATGCCAATTTCTGTGTCAGTGTGTACGTGTGCATTAATTACGTAATTATCTGATAGATGTTTTATGTATGTGTTATTTAATCATGACACGCTTCTTGGGTTTCGCAATCGATACACCCATTCCTAGCAGAGAACCCATAATACTGTCCTATAATACACGTGCATACAAAATTACAAAACTAATTGATGCCATAATAAGTACTTTTAGCAATCAAAGATTTCTTTTGAGATGAAATTACAGAATGACTCGAACTCTAAAAACGTTCATAACAGTTCGGATTTCGTTCAATTCTGTGTATATTGTCCCCAAGATCAGCCTACATTGTAGAATCCTTATAATTGCAGAGTCCCCAAACCGAGTATGAATGTTCAGCTACATCTGAACTTCACCACACACGTACAAGCGTAAGCATAACATAACTCTTTAACAAACACAAATATTTACAAACAAAACATAACCAAAACTAACTCAGAGTGCTTGTTATATCCTGACATATTAACATGAAGTTATTTGTTTTCTGCATTGGTTATTAACAAACAATTATTTCATTCGAGCTCCATCTCTTTAAATCTCTTCTACGAAATATTTTACCCAGGTTTTGTGTTTAAATATCTTTAGAAAACGGGTTTCTTGGGATTTCTTTAGAAAGCAAATATAATTTTACTGGCTGTCGCTCAGTTATTGATTTACGATTGCCAGAACTATGAGTCCATGCTCATACGACACATTTTATTAGCAACTTGTGCTGTGACATTAAATAGGAAGCCCCATGTCCATAATATCCTGCCTCTTTAGAAATTGTCAAAATGTTTCGTCGAACTTTATGAAAAGGCATAATAAAGAATTAGGTACGTTCTCACAATTTCTTTCAATCCAAAGTGGAGATAGAAATCCGAAGTAAACAAATTAGCGACGAAAAGTAGCAAAGAAACGAAGTGCATAATTACTTTTGAATTGTAATCAGTCTCTCTATTACGCAGCCCATTTATTAGTTCAGAAGACGTATATCGACCATTGTCAACGTAATAAACAGGATTTTTTTTTACATCTCCGGATTATTGTACTCGCACTATATACTTTACTTTCTTTTCAGTTTTTACACATCCCCTCAATTTTCATTCCTTTTTAGCTTTGCTTTCCTTCCATCTTTTATTGTAAACAAGTTGGGCTCCATATTTGTGGTACGTATGTGCGCAGGTCGTAGACATGGATGTTCTTTCATATGAATACAACTTTTTATACTTAGCTAATAATCAAGAATAGATATCTGCAGAGCTAATGCCTCAAAATTGCAAAAAAAGCTGTGGAAAACAAAGTTTTGAAAAAGAACAAACATGTGTGGGACCCCTTTCCCCCATTTCGCAGAAAACTATAGTAGGGAAAACCCAAGGAAAGGAAAATTCATATATATTTTCATGCATGTTCAACACGAATAATTTCTTTTGTCAAAAGATCGCAAACTTTTTTCCCTCCTTCCAATAAACTTTTGTCCGACTTGAAATTGTAGAAAAGGCATTGATACGGATAGAACAAATAAACCAGTCCATATTGGTTGGTGGATACCCCTTATAAGATAAAAAGAGCACAGTAAAGTTCACAAGAAGTCTTCTTGGGGAATGATATATATTTCATTGAAAAGCCCTGACAGAAAACAAAACTCCAAACGTGGCATATTTTCCGCTTCCGGTTCCTACTTTGTAGTCCAGAATGACTTCCGCGTTGTAAACTAGCATGGCTTCATATACTGGCTTTAAGTGCCTTCGTTACAAATAAATTTAGGTATCGTATGTAATTTTAGACCCTGTAACTTGTCAAACTTTATGAAAGTCAACAATGCCAAGAAAAATGACAATCGCAACCAAATAATGCAGGAGGAAAGTATGTATGCCATGCAGTATACTGAATTGGTTGTATAATCCCTTTTTTACTTATGAGTTCTTGTACGATTCAGTAACTATAAATGTGTATATTTCTTCCACCAACATAATTACTATAGGCACAGCTTCTTAACACTATAATAAAAATTACTACCTAATTTATTCCCTAACATAAAGCAATTTATGTTGAATGCATTACAGATCTGCTTCTGAGCTTACAATTTTGTTTAGAATTAAACGTCCCTGATTTGCAACTCAGCATGACCCTGCGCCAATTACAAACTGTTTTTAATAGTTAACATTTTCCATCTCTTTTTCAGGCTTATACGAAGGATGAGAAGGGCATGCAGGAAAGCTGTCAAATCTCAGGCTTTTTACTGGCTCATCATTGTACTTGTATTTCTTAATACGGGTATACTCGCGACGGAGCATTATCATCAACCAAAATGGCTTGATGACTTCCAAGGTAAAGTGTTGGAATGGAATGAATTGAATGTACAAACTATGGTTGTTGCGTTCAAACCGTTAGTTAGGTATTTATTAGCTTAAACAAGTATTATAATGTTGACATTTGTGTTCGTTACTAGTGAAAAATTTTGTTAGCAAAGTAGGGGTAATGTGAGACAACTGTATTGCTCCTATAAACAAGCTTCAATTTTCAAGGTATTTAGTGTAATCGCAATTGAACGTTTTTGTGTTACGACTCGGACGCTGTCTGTTCAATATGAGCGGGCGCCCTTGTAAGTTTTCAAAAACCATTTGCCAGGACCTCCGGCATGCTAACAAAACCAAATTGAAAGTAAAATTTCAACTAAATTAGCAAGTAATTTCTCTATGCAGATGTAGTTTAAGAACTCAATTATTGCAGGAGATAATTAAATGCTTTATAAACTTGGTCATATTAACCCTACAAATTCTGTTTAATAATTGTGAATTTCAGAAGTGACGAATATCTTTTTCGTCGTCCTGTTCACATTGGAAATGCTCCTTAAGATGTTCAGTTTAGGATTTCAGGTAAGCTGATCCCATTCTTTCAGCCAATACACCAATTTCTAGCCACTTTGTACAATTCATATCGTGTAAAATAATGAAGTTATTGCAAAAGTCTGCTAAAACATGTTCCATTCTTCCATTTTACGAGGTAGAAAGTCGCTAATGTTGCCACTGCTAGTACATTCAATGCAATTGCAAGATGCTGAAAAGCCAGTTGCGATAACGATAAGCATGATGATAAACCAGACTGTTTCGTAGGATTATTGTTGTTGGAAGCTGTATCAAATGTATATTTTGAGCGTTTTATCCCCAGCATCAGAAAAGTGAGCTTTAAGGCAAGCTTTAAAAGACACCCATTATAACTCAAATACTTGAAAGGATTTTCTTCCTGGCACTTAGTGCTAGCTGAACCCAACTTGTATAGGGCCATTTCCCAGATTTCCCCTTTCCAAATAAGAGTCATGGGTAAACATTATCTTTGCTTTCCTCCCCTTGAGAGAAGATATATCTTTTTGCTACCTGTATATAGCCTATTTGCTTATGGGATTCTAGCAGGGAGGAACATATATAAAATATGTAAGTTGTCAGACTAGATGTCCGTTTGCAGGGCGTTTGAAAAAATAAAGTGTTGTTGTGAAAGTGACAAGCTCACTTACATTTGTGGGGAATGGAGATATTCTATTTAGGAAAAAGTGTTGAGAGTAGGCTAATAAACCTTTCCCTTGATACAGTTTCTCTCATCAAGATGATCATCTGAAAGCAAAATGCTATTCGTTCCCTTCTTGAAATATCTGGCTCAACAATACATGGCTTCATACTTATTTCTCGACAAGAGTAAAATAAATGGTTGAAATTATCTTATTTAATTAATTATTACCCTCTTGCGCTCTATTTCCAGGGATATTTTGTCTCACTTTTTAACCGGTTTGACTGCTTTGTCGTGGTCAGTAGTATACTTGAGATTGTGCTAACCAATTCGGAAGTAATACCCCCACTAGGGGTTTCTGTCCTTCGGTGTGTGCGTCTCCTCAGAGTTTTCAAAGTGACCAAGTAAGAGAGATACTTCTATGTAATATATTTTCATGTAAGATTGTGTCTTCCCATTTTGATCGCATTATGATGGGATGGGAGAGAAAGTTGAGATTCATTGAAATCCCCCTTTCACCGGAAAAATTAGTTATAGGCTGGACTAGATCGTAAATAACATTTGTAATCTCTTAACATAAAACTTCATTTCCAGGTATTGGCGATCTCTTTCCAATTTAGTGGCCTCGTTGCTAAATTCTATCCAGTCCATTGCTTCACTTTTGCTCCTGCTCTTCCTCTTCATTGTGATCTTCTCCCTGTTGGGAATGCAGGTCTTTGGGGGAAAGTTCAACTTTGATTCAACGGAAGATAAGCCAAGACACAATTTCGACAGCTTTTGGCAAAGCTTGCTCACTGTGTTCCAGGTACTTGTATAACCATGTCATACATATTTATAACACTATCGTATACTGACTATACCTTCTTATACACTAATGTACGAATACTTTTAGCCAATGCGACGCCATGATATATTTCGCAAATTATCATAATTGGAATTATTTTTATACACCGTTTTAATTAAAATTAAGTGGAAGAATGAAATTCTCAAATTATGTATTTTTCTCGTTGTAAGATCTAGTCGTAATTCGTAATGTATTTTATTCACATTTCTAAACCATTCGTTTACTTTTGCTAGATAAGGCATGTATGCAACTTTTTTCATACAGACATAACTCATAATTCTATGCACAACTATATGCATTAGACACTGGGAGTTTCCAGGTTTCAGAGTGCAGTGAACTCCTTTCTCATGATAAATGAATAGTTTTTTTGCACTTCTAAACTAAGGGAAAGGAAACCAACAACAATGTCAAAACTTGTGTTGTATGATGCTGATTTATAGATTCTCACGGGTGAGGACTGGAACGAAGTTATGTATGATGGGATCGCTGCATACGGCGGCGTCTCCTCTGTTGGTGTGATTGCGTGCATTTACTTTATAATACTGTTCATCTGTGGTAACTGTAAGTGAAGCTTGGATAATTACGCCGTACTCATTTACTTTTTTTATTGTTTCCTTTCATTCTCATTTCCTCTGAAAAAATATTTAACAAAATTGACTAGCGACTTGAGTAAATATGAAAAATGTGAAGTACACACAAAAATAATAATATATGAGCAATTATACATGGCTAAATTAATGGCCAGTTATCTACATCATGGTATACTATGCTTAAGTTGTAAAACTTTTTAGGAAGTACTTTTCCCCTAATGCCCAGATTTCCTCCCTTTTTGATCAAATACACTTGAGCGCTTCGCGGAAAACGTGGTGCCAGAAAACATTTTGCTCGGATTTAAATGCTATGCTAAACTCCAAAACTTGCTCTGTGTTCCCCTACAGATATTTTGCTCAACGTCTTTTTGGCCATTGCCGTGGACAATTTGGCAGATGCGGACTCATTAACTGCAATAGAGAAGGAGGAAGGAGAGGTCGCAGCAGAGGTAATTAGGCTTTTAGTTCATTCCCTTTTCCAATTCTTGAAGAAAATCCAAAGTCTGGAGCGTCAGTTTACATACGATTAAACTTGCTTATCGCTAGACTAAGAATTTTATATAAATAATGACTGTCTTGAAAGAAGGAAAAAATCATAACAGTGAACTTCTCAGTATAGGTACTCCTGTTTGGCTTACATTCAGAAAAAAGTACTAGAATTATTATAGTTTTTTTAGAAAGCATAAGTACATAATCGCTTTTGTCATAGCATAATTTTGCATAAATGCTGCAAACGCGGTAGTAGTGTCGTCTAACGTGAGCTGCTGCCGTCTAACCATACATATACCAGCAGTGATACTG
Organism: Lepidocyrtus paradoxus; assembly: GCA_034696885.1. Classification (NCBI taxonomy): domain Eukaryota; kingdom Metazoa; phylum Arthropoda; class Collembola; order Entomobryomorpha; family Entomobryidae; genus Lepidocyrtus; species Lepidocyrtus paradoxus. The sequence goes on from JAQGAH010000071.1 coordinate 72,685, forward strand.
CCAGTTCCACGATTAAGGACATGGGGGAGTCGCTATGTGTACCTCGTTAGTGTGCAATTTTTGAAGTGTCTTTTAATTCAAATTTATTTTATACTCTGCAGACAGACTTATGTAGGAGTAATATGAAACACAACATAAAAATGGTTGACATCAAGTGAAAAAGAGGAATCACACGAAGATCGTTATCACAACAGTCGGATCACAATAACTAGGTTTATGTATATCGCAATCGTAATATTCCCCCAGCTCTTATGGTCAGCTGCGACAAAATCCGCTTAGTAATAATGCCGCATTGTTTCGCAAAGCCTATATGTAATAGAAAAGCCACTCTTCCGGATAACTAATCCACCGAAAAAAATACTTGAATAGGGCATTCTTTATTTGTCTTTCAGGAAATAAAACGAAACCAAAAAAATCTCACAGCCTATTAAGTTTCGGAATAACGGTGGCCATGGCCAAGCCTTAGAGAGGAAAGTTCCTCGTGAATGCCATCTGTCCCATATAGTGTAGTTCTTTAGTCTTTTGCTTTCCAATGAAATCTAAACAGGCTGTTTGCTACTCATAAGGAACATTAAAGATTTTACGAGAGTATTAAAGTATCTTGCTTTTGCCTCTCCAACAGTTTTATTACTGTCAAATTGTCACACTGACTGGGAGTCAATTGTGAGATCTTGACACTTGACTCGTTTTTAATTAATGGATGAGATGTCTATAGCTGAAATTGTAGAATATTTCAAATCCAATCAAATAAGATTCCTGAAGTATTACAACAAGCACATATGTCATTGCAATTGACAATTTTTATGTTACTTTCACCCATCCAGACAGTCAGAATCCAGTATCACATTATGTAGACCTTACATTGTTTTAAATGTTGAAATCGTATTATTGTTCACTTTACATTGGATTCGGGTTCTTTCAGGGGGATCAAGCTGAAGGGGACAGGATTCCTTGTCAAGACAGTGGGAGTAAGGAGCACAGTGATACTGGTGAAGTGGAAGAAGCTGATGAATACCATCATAACACCACTGATGAAGTGTAAGTTTTACATCCTTTTACATTCTGCTGCACTGCAGATTTATTTTAACAGTGTGCTTGATATTTAATGCTCTGGCGCGTTCTAGTTGGCAGTTTTTTTATTGTCCAAACAGTAAGTCTTTGTTTGAAGCTTTTTTAGCGCTGCAACTCTGAGTCATTCGACAACTTAATTGTTAGTCATAAAATATCGCTAGCTTTGTCTGTCTGCCTATTACCTATTCTTGCAAAGATCTAATGTGTCGTGACATATGTAAGTCCAATCGAGGCACAAGTTGGTTGCATTCATTGATCCAAATTATGAAACAATACATTCATGATATCAAAAATGCTTTCACTTGTATTGATTTCCTATTGAATGAAAAACAGCCATAAATTTTAGCAGAAAAATAATATATTTTTAACCCCTTTTTTGAGGTAGAAATTTGTTCCATTCATAATGCAGCTTTCTCCCCTGTAGACATGCCAGTTTAAGTACTCATTTGCTTCTCTTGTAAGTGAAATCCCAAAATTTATTCACTGCAATGCATTTATCAGACTGAGTTTTTCCAAAAGGCGTTTTATTGCTATCCAAATAAAATATCTTTATTGCAGTGCAGGACTAGCTTGGAAAAAAAGTAATCAATCTGTACATAAAAGAGGTCATGCGAGATCAGTCCCATTCCAATTGCATCACGCTTACTTGTATTTATACCTCCATAATTTATTTTTATTTCTAACTGCAAGTGGAGCATAACGAATGCCACTTGCAACAGTAACTTACTTCGCCACTTGACTGTTGCATAACGATCCAATAGAGAAATATGCTTAAAACTGATGATGGCCCTCCATAAAGACATAACTTCATGCTTCACTAAAAAATAAGTCTTGTCCATGACAAAACCAAATGAGCTGTATTATTTTTTGCTGGGCTTTGCGTTTCCAGTGCCTCATGTGAAAGTGGAAAGATGGCATAGGGCAATATCATACTGACATGGATTGTTGTATATGAATAAGTGTGGAGATGATACAAGTCAGCGCAGTGTTTCCCAGTAACATTTTATTTATCCTTAAGCTCCTTTTCACTCCCATAACTACTTGTACAAGATGAATATACCTTTATTTAACTGACAAATATGTATCCTTATCTAAGTTATTATTGTTATTACTATACTTGTGTGCGGTTGCAGACAGACAATTTGACGAGGAAGATTTGTCTTTTAGAAAAATAGCTGCTCTCATACTAGTCTTGTGTGTTTCAACGGGCCAAAAGAGGCAAGCCCAACTCAAGCAGCTCTTGAGATGCTGTGCTCGGCTTTTCTCCCACATTCCCTTCAAAAGTGACTCTTTTTCCCCCCAGACCATATTAATAGCAGCAGGAATAGGCAGAAAGTCCGATGGAAAGACGGTAAACTTTGGACTCAACTCAACTTACTCACGATCAGTCAGTTATGGGAGGTTGGCATTCCCTTTCACCGAAACGCAATGGAGGATTGTGGGATGATTGTCTTCAATTTTTTTCATTCTGGAAAAGACCACTTGCAATCTGTGGAAGTAAAGTATAAGGTTGTTCGTGCCATGGCTTCACTTACAAAGTTGGGAGACCTCTTTCCGTCTAATGTAGCATTCCTCTCACTCACCCTCCTTTAAATTATGATCCAAGCCTATCATTTGTCTCACTAACGAGGTACTTTTGATATAGGTTTTTATAACGGTTTTAGTTAAACGCTGAGCAGTAGCCTTATGTAAAGTGTAGCTTTGTAAATTGTCCACTAGTTCAAGGATCATATTACCCCTAGTAAATGGCTAATGATAGTGAAGGGATTACTTACAACTAACAATACGTATCATATTAGAATTGAAACTAAGCATCTAGTTAGTACATCAATGATAAATAGGTATATATGTATTATGCAAAATGCAAAGGAAAATATGTCACCCAAATTTCGTTTTTCATTCCAGCTTGAATTTAGTAAGTAAAATAACGGAAAAAAATTTGAGCATAGGCATGTCATCCAATTATTTAGATAACATCTACCACAATTAAATCGAGTAGTAGATGCGGAAAACCGTATGAAACTTGCTTGTTCATTCATTATGAAGATCCTGAAACTTAAAATGTTCAGACGACAAACGCAGACGAACAGGTATAGCTGTTTACTTGGAATTTTCTACATTATGTACACAATTAGGCAAGAAGCAAAAGTTTGTCAACATTTGTTTTATGACATTATTATGAAAAAAGTAATACACGGAAAGCCACAGAAAAATGTAGCCCTTCAACAGAACTCAGTTGTTGGCATGTATTCTTTTTTTACAAGTTTACTCCGTAGGTAATTTCTTGGTAGATGTAGTTGAGTTGAATCAAAACATGAAATTTTTTTTATCCATATTTCTGGAAAAGTAAAAAAAAAATTCGTAATTTACTTCTAGCACGATACCCTTGACATCAGTTCCAAGTTAATTCTAGTTCAGTTAACGTATAAGGAAGCTTCTAAACGCACGTGTTAAAACGTGATATTAATTAACAAAATTCCTTGAATCTTAACAGTTATTCATCGGTAGAAATTTATATCAAGCAAGAATGTTATGAAATGGAGTGATATAAATATTTTTATTTGCGCATGTGTAAGTTTCAACATAATTACAGGTTTAATGAAGAATGGAGGGAACTTTAAATCCACCTTGTATACACATACACTAATTATATCCATTTATGGAATATCCAATACTGTAATGATGAATATGATTTGACTGTGAATAATAAACAATTTCCTTGGCCAATGCCTAATAATAATGATGTGATTTCCGTCTTACTGGCTGTGTTGGTTTGTTTTACTAATTCAAAGTTCCATGAAAAATATGATGATGTATTGTCATGAGAGGGGAGTAAAATGAGACCAGCCTCAAATGTATTTACATTTAAAAATACAAGTGGATATGTAAACACTTATTTCAAGCCCCAAAGCACTATTTACTCGAGGTTTCTGAAGTATCAGCCTAAAGAACTTTGCTAAAGCCATTTTCAGTCTCTTCCTTTCTCCAGAATTTGGCTCATTGATTTGTCTTGGCAACTGTGGGGACTTTTTTGGCAAGTTTTTTTTTCTCTATCATTATTATTACCATACTTTTCACTCTCCCTTGTATAATATACATAAGTAAAAAGATCATTTATAAAGTATAGTAAGAAGAGAGAAAGGAAAGATTCGTATTTATTCAAGCTTTATGAGTTTCCCGTTGACTATTTACTTTCGAGATGTGCCCGTCGTGCCCACTAATGGATTCTTTCCTTCGTTCGTTTATTAACTTGATTTCATGATGCTTCAATTTGCTCTCGTCTTTCCTTCTCCCCCAATGTGCTTGATGCCTATTCTTGAAGACTGGGTGGGAGGGAAGCCAAACAATTATTTTGGCGAGATTGAACAAACTATCTAAGGTTATTATGAATTCCAGAGTTTGAAGGAGTGCTAACAATATTAAATAATCTCGCACCAGTCATTGTGAATGATCTCTTTAACCCTCTTCAGCACTATTTATTTAGTCACGTGCTTAAATATGCAAATGTGGAGCATCAGCCACTAGTACATATTTGCGCTTTGCACTAGTACTTGGAGTCTGGGAGAGTCGGGACAGTGTCAACTTTCACTTAGAATGACAGTGTCCCAGTGTCAAAACATTGGGGCAGCAATATAAAAGTTTCCTTGCTTTCCTCTGAAATTTATAGGGAGTTGACTATATTACTAGGGTATGTCTAACCTTAAAAGTGAACATAATACCTATGCATTCTTTTAGTCGGACACGTGCATATAGAAAATAAGTTCAGTAGACTAATGCAGTGCTCCATTATTTTAAGGGAGTACGGAAGTCAGGCTGTTGTCTGGCGCCGAGTTAATTGCGTTAGCAGATAAACTTATGCAATGTACTCACTTTTAGTGTAACTTTTAATCCTTTTTATGAATGATCGAGTCATCGTCATTGTGAATATCTCAGTTAGGAAGTAGCATTCTCTATTTGGTATGAGCTGATAATGCAATGTAAGGTAGTCGCTGACGCTTTAAATCACTGTAAATGCATGCGAAATATATCCCTCCACGTCTATGGAAGTCCTTCCAGATTCCTTTCAATTACTTTACGTAGCTGCATAACATGTTGGAGACATGGGCTTTTTTTCATATTTCGCATGAGGTATTTGAGTGGATTTGTATTTCTGGTTGCTTGAATTTAATCAAACGAATGCCGAATAAGCTTATATATACCTGTTTTTAATCATAGCTATACACACACTTGTCAATGCGCTACGCAAGCATAAATCATCGTTATGCATTGTTTCTTTGATTTCATGATCCAAAGACGGCCAACCGAGGTGGTGGAGCATCAAACCAGCTTCGATACGGAAATTGAGGACTATGAAGGAAGCAAAGATGCAGAAGGTAATATACAAGCCATATATTAATATTATGTATTACGGGCATTTATTCATTCAGTTTAGTGCGAATGAAGAGAATGATCAAAGAAAGATATGTAGATGTTAATGTAACCCAACAACTTTCACTGGAATACGAGTTGTGTTCCAAATCATTCCAGCAGGAATTTTGTTCAAGCTGCACTAACGCAACTATAACTTGAATGTATTTAGCTGCACAGTTTGCGCTTTTGCAATTCTACCCATTTTGGAATAAATCTGACCAGATTTCTGGCACAACACCAAACCAACGCTTTATGCTCATACATAAAATATAAGGAGAAAATATGAAATTCATGGAACTATTTTTTTCGTTTCTTATCTGCAAACCTCTAAATATAAATAGAAGTGTAATTTCAAAAGTGAACACATATCCATATTCGAATATGTGTAGATGCTATTACTCCATATATTTTATAAAAATGGGCTAACAATTACTGCAATAATTCAGTAATTATGGTCAAGGTCTACTCGTTGATAGTGTATTCGATAACAACTATTTGATGTGCTTTAATTTGAAATGATTAAATTGATAAATTTATTGCTGATGGACATTTATTGTATCTGAATACGATTTAGAAGCTGACGATGAAGATGATGAAGTCGTAGAATACGATGAAGAAGACAACCCAGCAAGTGCTCGGCCTCGAAGGCTGTCTGAAGTCAAGTCGAGCGTCAAGGTGAAGCCGCTGCCCAAAGCAAGCAGCTTTTTCATATTTTCTCATACCAACAGGTCAGTTGATGTACTATAAACATATTCATATTTCCCATGTAAACCATTGGTTTGTAAACATTTATGTCTATGAATCATTGAAAATTACGCAACACTTCTCAAATACTAATTAGGAATGTTGTATTTTTTTTAAATATTACGAATTCAACCCGACAATGATACTGTAATGTTTTTATGGTTATAGGTTTCGCGTGTTTTGCTACTGGTTTGTCAATCACAGCATGTTTGGAAATGTCATCCTTGTCTGCATTCTCATCTCATCCGCAATGTTAGCCTGTGAAGATCCTCTAGACGAGAGATCGGAGAGGAACATTGTAAGATATCCAAATTGGAATTAATTTCATTTTCAAGCCTCCCACCACCCTGGTTTCCTTGCAGATAAGCTCTGCCCTTTTTTCATTTAATTTGATTTTCGCAAATGCTGCATTTTCATTCTTTACTGGCTTCCTGCCGCTCCAGAATAATTTATTTGAGGGAAAGGATTGGCACGAAATATCTACATCCATTTGACTATATCTTCTATGACTTCCAGATTTTAAACAAGTTTGACTACTTCTTCACCACCGTGTTTACCATAGAAATATGCTTGAAGATGATTTCATTCGGGTTCGTTCTCCACGAAGGGGCATTCTGTAGATCAGCTTTCAACCTACTCGATCTACTCGTCGTCTGCGTTTCCCTAGTTTCCTTTGGATGGAGGTAAGCATTTCCACTCAGCTCCAAAAAGTCGCAGTGGTACAGTAAAAAAAACAAAGGTGTATGCACACACTATCAGTTTCTGTTTACTTTTACTAACATGCTCGAAACAATGAAGAAAAATTACAATTACCCTAATATTTATAACATCTGAAATAGTCAAGTGAACTATCAGAGACAAGGGAACTTACAACTTACTTAAGATGATATCTCTGAGCAAACTAATACAGATTAATATGCTTTCTCTAGACGCATATCAATTTTGTATGGCTTATTCGTCCTATTCCATAACAATATCTTATGGCAGTTACGGGTTTATGTAAATTTTATAGAAATAATTAATATTTATTATATGAACAAAAAACTCTATATGAAAATTTATGCCTTCTCCATGACTGAACTAACACTATTATAACCAACCGAAGAAAAGAGCATCGCCACTTAATATTCTCAGATGTACCGTAAGACTGTAAATACTCTGATTGCAGTGGTAATATGCAGCAGCTCCTTACTAACTGTACGAATAAATATTGATTAGCTCAACCGGCCTCGTTCAACATGAACATGGTTAAACAAACAAGTTGTAAAACAGACTCATATAAAATAATATGGTGGAAATGAATTTCGGAATTTTGGACGTTTTCAGAAGTTTCATTAAGCTTCTGTGTGAGTCGATTCTAGGCGGAGTGTTTAAAAAGGATTCCAACTTTTGCATTACTACTTTCACCAGATCTCAAACCCACGATTTGTAAGACTTCTATAAAAATGATATAAAAAACCTTGTATTAGTTTCTATATTGTGTAACTGTTAATTTAAGAAATATTATTCTGCTGCCGCATTCGTTCTAATAGATGCACACGTCTTAGAGCTAGCCTCCCCACCTCGTACTCATGACTCATATCAACTTTCTCTTGAGACCCAAAACTTGCAAGTTAGTCCTAGCTGTGCTTGTAATAGAGCGAATGCGGTAATAAATATATAGTGTGCACAGCTACAAAACGTTTCTTTTCCTTCCAACATCCATTGTCACCACCAATATGATCTATAAGCATTTACATCTTCAAAAAACAAACACCAATTTCCACAATTCCTCTTCATTTTTCTGTCAAATTAACTTCTCTGTTGCAACTTTCTCTCACTTCACTCTTTGCCATTGCCACTCTTCATTGTGAGTATCTATGTAAAATACACTGTATCTTTCTCAACAGTTTACACGCTATTTGTAGTAAAACACACACGTCTATGTTTAAGCTGTTAGTGTTGTGAGCAAATATATCAATGAGGGAGGGAGAAAAATAGATCACGTAGATAATTTGTGCACAAAAAACTGCATGCTTACAAAAATTACGACAAAATGTGTCACTTTCACTTCGCCAATTTTTAAAATTAACGAATTTCGTGTACTCATTTCGTTCAACCAAAAGAGAAAGGGAAACCTCATAGGTTTACGTGGAGCTATGCTTTCACAAATAATTTAACTTTCACTTTCATTCCTGTCTAGTATGTGTAGTCTCACCCACCCTCACCTTAGAATAAGACTCGATGGTTATGCAAAAATACTAATGAAAAATTGCATTTGTATAATGATTGTCCCCAAATTACATACATTATGCAATCCTGTTGAAATACGAACCCACTTTATTGAAAATATACATTCTCACTCAACACGAGTCATTTACCTATTATGCTTTCACCTGCAATAAAAACAAATGAAAGGAAAAGTTGAATGAGTACACCAAAGGTTCGCGGCTCGCTGCCTTGGGCACTGACCACTGCACATATTATATGGCCTTTACCTGTTGAACATAACGTCACTTTAGATCTGATCAATAGATCGAAGCAAAAAAGACGCAAAAATTCACGTATTCGTACTATATGAATTAGTCACACCGTCACACGTAATTCCTATAAAATCTTAATAATATTCTCACAGACTTGCAAAATGGAAATTCACGTCTACTCCAGATAAAATTTAACCTTAACCCAAATGACTTGCTTTATGTATAGTGTGAATCCTCTGTGAATTTTGCCATGTCCAAAGGTCAAAGAATTTTTTTACCACTTTCTCCAACTTTCTCGATAGCTACTTGGTAATGACCTCATATTTATTTTCTCCTCCGGCATTTCAGGTGTATAATAACTTCATTAGTTAGTTCATAGGCATTAGTTATCCACTCTTGACGATTTAGACACAACTGTAGATAACAACTAGTTGAGAGTTTAGATAACAAAATAACGGTAAAGTTGTATTAATGACACATGATTTATATTGTAACCGGACTTGTGTTGATACCACTCGTTTACTCCTTCTGAATGTCAGTGTTCAGATTAGTGTAATAATTGGTCTTCTATATTTACAACTGTTTAGAAAGTTATATATTTCGATGTTGTTCTTCTCGTTGTAATATGTACATAGTGGAAATATTCAAAATTAATGTAATACTATAACAACCTTCTTGTGTCTATATGCACTGTAATTGCCAACTGTATAATACTTTTATCATATTTAGCTAACTAGTTCTAAGGGCATGAACGTTTTTTTTTTGCAAGTTAGCGCATGAATTAAACTAAAACCCCTTCTTGTAAATCTTTTAGTCAATATTGTAACAATTATATCCGTCTTATATGAGTTTACGCCTTGACAGCAAAAGAACCTAACTAAGATTGCGTTCCCTTTCCTTTTTTAAATTTCTGCAGCTCGGGGACAATATCAGTAGTAAAAATATTGAGAGTATTGAGGGTTCTCAGACCACTTCGTGCAATCAACCGAGCTAAAGGATTGAAAGTACGTTAAATTCAATTAGAACCGATTTACTTTGAAATTTCTTTGTGAATATGTCAAACGAATAAAGCCACCTTTTGCTAACTTCTAACTTATTTATTTTGCTGTCTCCTTTCAGCATGTAGTCCAGTGTATGATTGTTGCGGTGAAAACCATTGGAAATATAGTTTTGGTAACCTGTCTTCTTCAGTTTATGTTTGCGGTCATTGGTGTACAACTGTTCAAGGTAATTAATCATTTTCCTTTTATGTTTCGTTTATGAAGCGCAGTTGATAAACTAACGTGATTTTTCCTTTCTCTCCTTTCATTTCTATTCATTCAAAAAGGGGAAACTTTTCTCGTGCAACGATACATCGAAAATATCAGCCGAACGGTGCCGGTAAGTCTTTGCCCAGCTTGGCCCTGCCCTAGCAGTTTAATATTCAATCCAGATACTTACATATTTTCCAAATGTAACGAATTTTATCAAGGAATCTTCGATATACGTATAAGTGGGCGGTTACTATGTTACGTAGTCACTGTTATTGCTTATGATATGATCGTATTCTTTTTTACTAGCGGGGCTTATATTAATTATGACGATAACGACATAACAAAGCCAGTGATGGAGGAACGGGAGTGGAAAAATAGCGACTTCAATTTTGACGATGTTGGGAAAGCAATGCTGACCTTGTTTGCCGTTTCAACGTTTGAAGGCTGGCCTCAGTAAGTTTGCTTCTCTTTCTACTATGTCCACCTTATAGATAAAGAGCATGATGGATAATCCGTATAGCTGGCAAAGAACTGTTGCCGGAGTCCAAGAAAGGACACATCCAGCAAGCCCGGTTCGCAGTCTCGTATTAGATACTAGATAGTACCACCCTGAAAGAACATCCTTCGAGAAAAAGCTGGAAGATTCCGACAAGGGTACAATTAGAAAAAGCGGAATCTTTTACCGAAAACGCTTTCTACTATGTCATCTTACAATCACAGAAAAAAAGATTAAAAAACCCGAACGCTCTGCCATAACACGAGAGGAGATAATTTCCAGAAGGATGCCTTCCCATTTTGTTTACCATCATTGTTTCCACTTTCACTAATAACAAAGTGAGCGAGGCGTGACAGTAGAAATGTTTCCTAAATCGGGCTGCACGCCAACATTGATAGTTTAATTATGCTATCACGCTCATACGTTTATTATGGTCATTTTAAATAACTTTTCTCCATCTTATTCTAACATATGTACATATACAGCTTTTTTACAAATGCCTACCGAACCTCGGACTTAAGAATCTCCTCTTTTTTTTGGCAAATAAGCCATGACTGACGGTTGCATTCATTCTTCGTGTGAAAAACGTTTTTTGCTTCATAACAGGGATGAATATAATGGGTATGGCAATGGATTTTGCGTGTCTATGAAAGCCCGACAGCCCGAATGAATATCGCCTCTACATAATGGAGTCTTAGGCATCGTATAAGCATTACATTAAAGGGAATTAAACAATGCAATTGTCAGCAGTGCTTAAAGTTTTGTTATAAATTTCTCAAAGATAGCGCCTAATCTGGACAGTGTATATTTGAAAAGTGCATGGTTGAATGAATCATAATGAAACTATTATATCTAATAAGTGGAGTGAAAGCAAATGGCTCTAGGCATGAGGGGTTATTTCCAGAAAACGGAGATATCGTCCTTCCAGGGAACATAAACCTAAAATTTCAATCTTAATGAATAAAGTTGTAAATTTATACGTGTCCGTTTCTCGTTAGTAATGGGCGGTTACATTAAAAGTCCCAAGACTTTACCTACATTTGAATTGCAATTTCGGCTGGTGGGACGAAAATTGAAACGAATCCCTTTCCATTAGAAGGATCCTTTCGTAGTGCGACAAAGAGTCGGCAAATAGCCAAGAACGGTATATAGGGTTATACAGCACTTATAAGGATTCTGAAGACCTTCATCCTGAAGGGATGATATAGGATGGCATTCGAAAGTAAATGAAAACTATGAAGGGCATGCTACTTGGGGAGAATAAAGCTGACAAATGGCAACATAAAAAAGCTGATGAAACTAACAATAAATATACATAAAATATCTTTCTATCCAAGCCAACCATTTTACGTGTCTATGTTATTGCATGCGTCATTGTTAACAAACACTGATTAACATTTGCTGACGCTATGTAGTCTCTACGCTACAGACTGTACCTTTGTATCTGGAGAGAGTTATTGGGGAAATCATCGCATATGGGCCATTCCTTACATTTAATCTTTCATCAGTTTTCAACAAGATTTTCTATAGATGTGATGATATGAATGAAGAAAATTATGTCGTATGACCTGAAATAATAATTTTTTGGGATTAATGTTTACAGAATGCTTTACAAATCAATCGATTCACACCAGGAGGATTTTGGGCCAATTTACAATCACCGTCCTTTTGTAGCAGTTTATTATATCATTTATATCATCATCATTGCCTTTTTCATGGTCAACATTTTCGTTGGTTTTGTTATCGTCACTTTTCAAAATGAAGGGGAACAAGAATATAAAAACTGCGAGCTTGATAAAAATCAGGTACGATTAAGTATTATAAATTCGGTTTTGCCATAAATTGCTTAATGACTTTTGAAAAAAAAATATGGAAATAAATTACGAGGAAATTTAATTTGATTCCTTGATTAAATTAAAATTCCAGTGCCGCACCCCTATTATGAAAGAGAATTAAGTAAATTATTATGCTTTTCCAAATTTTACAGAGAAACTGCATTGAATTTGCTCTGAAAGCAAAACCTGGCCGCCGATACATTCCGAAAAATCGACTCCAGTATAAGGTGTGGTGGCTAGTCACTTCCCAACCGTTTGAGTATGTAATATTTATTTTAATTCTTATCAACACGGTAACACTTGCCATGAAGTTCCATGGACAACCAGAAGGTTACACTTATGCATTGGACATTCTCAACATGATATTCACTGCGATTTTTGCTCTCGAGTTTGTGCTCAAACTGGCTGCCTTCAGATTTAAGGTACGTAAAAAGGGTCACGATATGCAAAATATTGCACAACTGTAAAGTGCTAATATATCATTTCCAATTACAGTAATAAAATGAGATTATAATAGTGCACACGCTTTACGTTCACAGAATTACTTTGGTGATGCATGGAACGTCTTTGACTTTATAATCGTCTTGGGAAGCTTCATTGACATTGTGTATTCGGAAGTTAATGTAAGATTTGAGTTTAAAACATCCAACTTATCAACTCTTTGATTATGATGCAATTTTAAAGTATAAATGTTCCCATTTAATCACGAATTGCAGCCTTCCGGAAAGAATATTTCCATATCTATTAATTTCTTTCGGTTGTTTCGGGTAATGCGTCTTGTGAAGCTTCTTAGCAAAGGGGAGGGGATTCGTACCCTTCTTTGGACATTTATAAAATCCTTCCAAGCACTGCCCTACGTTGCTCTTTTAATTGTCATGCTCTTCTTTATTTTCGCTGTTATTGGGATGCAGGTAATATTTGTTCTTTAGGACTTTCTAAGAGTATCGTTACATGAGATGGAAACTGAAAGTTGCTTCATATTACGTACATTCAGGTTTTTGGGAAAATTGCTCTCAACTCATCCACCTCAATAAATAGGAATAACAATTTTCAAACTTTTCCTCAAGCAGTATTAGTATTATTTCGATCTGCAACAGGTAGGGTAAAAGTGACGAAAAGTGATTTTAATTACATCTTAAATCAATAATTGTCAAATGTGATTAACCAGCATGGCAATTTTGAACAACACAGGGGAAGCTTGGCAAGAGATTATGCTTGCCTGCTCAAACAAATGGGATGTGAAGTGTGCCACTGCGGATTCGGAATACGAGCTACCTGGAAACTCCACAAACAATATTTGTGGCTCTGACTTTGCTTTCCCGTTTTTTATCTCGTTCTACTTTCTCTGCTCATTCCTGGTAAGTTTTGCCAGTTCAGCATATAAAAATACCTACATGGTGCTGTTGTTGGGTGGTTGGCGTTTGGCTTCGTATTTCTATCAATGTTGTTTCTATATTTCTTCCTTTTCAGATTATCAATCTCTTTGTCGCCGTAATTATGGACAATTTCGATTATCTCACAAGAGACTGGTCAATTCTGGGCCCTCATCACTTGGATGAGTTTGTTCGTCTCTGGTCAGAGTACGATCCGGATGCTAAAGGGCGTATTAAGCATTTAGATGTTGTAACCCTACTGCGAAAAATATCACCTCCCCTAGGATTTGGAAAACTTTGTCCTCATCGTGTTGCCTGCAAGGTAATGGATACAGAGTTATTTAATCGTTTAGAGCATCTGTGCTGTCCCAAGCTGGGCTGACTGTGTACCTTATTTATCCCCTCTCAGAGACTTGTGTCAATGAACATGCCGTTAAACAGCGATGGAACGGTAATGTTCAATGCCACACTGTTTGCGGTTGTCCGCACATCATTGAGAATTAAAACGGACGGGAATATTGATGAAGCAAATGCAGAGTTAAGGACAGTTATAAAAAAGATATGGAAACGCACAAGCCCCAAACTCCTAGATCAAGTTGTTCCGCCACCTGGTGGTATTAAAATTTAAAAGTTAAACTTGTAATGGTTGATAATGTAACGGTATGCTTGCTTACATTTTATATACTTATGAATTTTTAGTTGATGACGAAGTTACCGTAGGCAAGTTCTATGCTACCTTCCTCATCCAAGACTATTTTAGGAGATTTAAGAAGAGGAAAGCAGAGCTTAATAAGGTACCTGGGGATAAGGAAACGCAGAATACCGTTACGCTACAGGTAATTGTAGAGTTAAGTTTGATCATCCGTATCATTTCGAATGCGTGTTCATGGAGAAGTTAAACGTGTTACTTATGTGTAGGCTGGCCTGAGAACTTTGCATGATGCTGGACCTGATTTGAAGAGAGCAGTTTCGGGTGATTTGGAAGAGCTTGTCAACAACGACCCAGAGCCAATGCATAGGGTATTGTGAGACATTTTAAATAGAGAAGTTAAGGATCGTTAGTGATAGCTTTGGAATTAATTTGTGTCTGTGCTTATGCCCTCAGAGAAATCATTCCTTATTTGGCACAATGTGGTCTTCTATTCGGAGAAAGCATGGTCAACTTACTAGGGCTAAATCTGTACAAGAAAATTCTAAGGTGAGTGATATAATACATTCTAGCAAGATGTATGACTAAACATACTTTTAATTAACGCTAAACATACTTTGTTCCGTAAAGATTCCATCCATATATGAAGTTGCTAATCATATTAGACCTTCGGGTAAGCTGACGGCAGCCATCATGAATGAAAGGTGAGTAATTTTAGTTTCTAAACAATTTCGATAGCAGCATGATGTCATGCACAAATATTTACACAAATATATAATTCATTCATATGAATATTTCCTCGTAAATGTAGAGCTTCAAGAAACGAAGACGGAGATGACATTCCGTTAAGACCTTTACGGGTTCCATCATTACCTCAGGTTTCGCCACTTGAAACCGCAGCCTTCCACTCACTGTCTTTGTCTGAGTATGTTGACCTCATTTTTACTATATGTTTATTTAATAATTACAAAATACTTACGTGAGGTGTGTGGACCATAAATAAAGATACCAAAAAACTATATAGCAAAGCTTTTTTTTCTGTTCTGCTATCAACATAACTGACAGAGCTTATCTTAAAGGTAAAATCCTGTGCAGAAATCTTTATTCATGGTTCACATCTTACAGGCAAACAAACTTTAATGAAACAAAATTCGATTATAATCAAGTCTCAATACACCCCAGTCTCCTCATACTGCAGGGTATATTAGCACGGTGGGGATGAATTTAGACTGTACCTTATAGATTCACATAAGGAATTGAATAAGTGATATATATACTCAGGGCTAATTGAGACAAGGTCATCTTGAGTACTGAATTAAGCAATTGTTAGATTAAATGATCCAATACTGCTTACAATGGGAATATATGTGAGGAAAATTGATGAGGTGGTTATTAATATGTATCAAAACTATAAGGCACATATTTATCTATAGGAAAAAGGGTCTTACTTTCTCTCATGGCGTGGTAGCCGGTAAGATATATACCCCCAATATTTCACTGTGTGTCTGGTAAAGTTGTATAACAAAGCTGCTGAATAATACTTTGAATAACGCTGTGTGACTTTCTAACGATAAAATTTTGTGGGAAATCAAATATATTTCTAAACTTTTCCGGTATTTTGAGTGCAATTTTGGAAGTGTGGTTAGATTGATTTGACTATCAGATTGGAAATAGAAAGTATCTACTAGTCTCAAGTCAAAAAGAAAGCTAACAAAAAACAACACCGAAAGCCCTTTTCGAAATTTATGATTGGTTCATTATGGTTGTTTTTTGATTGTCTGTGCTTTTCGAATAGTTCGCACTTAGGAGTGGACTGCCATCTTTGGCGTCCTTTTCTGGGAGCCCCTTCTCTAACAATAGCGGAAGGACTTCATTCAGCCAACGTTCAGGCTCTGGCACTGGCTGGACTCACTAATGTATTTAGTTTAAGCACCGTGGTGGTGGCTCGACCCAAACTAACATTTCCTAATAACATTGGTCAGTCGGCTAGCGCAGACGAGCTGACGCCGAAGAGAGGTCTGGTAACCAGATACTAAACAGTGAAAATGCGTACGACGGGATATTTGTTTTTCTTTTACTCTTTTCACTAGAGGCTTCCTAGTTTCTTTGAAAAAAATTATAATTACTACTATAGTGCCATTAGTAAACACTAATGCTGCGGAATGGCAAAGCTTCGTTTTGATTCGGCATAAAAAGGCTGCCGCCCTTCCACCAGTTAATGAAGTGAATAACAAGAAATTGTCTTTTATGTTTTAAGAATTTGGCAGGGGAAAATTCTTGAAACGTAATTTACCTAATAATGCTTGCTTAAAACGAACTAAATTTGTCATTTTTCATAAGTATTTAGGGGTAGAGTTATCATCTAAACTAACCAGACTATTTTCTGTCTTACTTATTTTTTGCTTTCATTCCATAATATTGAGTTCACTTATTTAACACCTAATATTTAACATTTAATATAATTGGATTACGCAGATATTATCCTGCTTTTGTAATTAAATGCAGCTTTTGCTGTTCATGTGGATGATCGGATAAATAAATTGAATCCTCATGGGCTTTCACTCTCCTTTGACAGCTTACGAAAAATCTCTCCAGAATGGGAGATTAGGAGAGGATCTTGGGAACCCATTCAGAGCCGTGAACAACAGAGCCCTTTCTCTACCAGGAGTGGTTGGATCAGCAGAAAATCTCGTCCTTCGGGTAATACTCGCGGACGGACGCTTCACTTTGGAGTGTTGAGCATTGAGATTGATTTTCCTCTCCAACACAGTTTATCTAAATCCTTTGACCATTTCCATTTTTCATAGGTATTGAGGCAACAGGGACTAGCGAAATATTGCAATGATCCAGACTTTGTTAAATACACCTCCAAGGAGATGCAAGAGGCTTTAGAAATGACTGAGGAAGAGATGGACAGGGCTGCTCATCGAATCCTGATGCAGGAACGGGTTGAAGGAGTTCGAATACTTTCATTCGCCGATTTGCAAAAGGCATTGGAAGAGGACTCCGGGGTGAACGAGGGGAATTTCGAGCATCTCGAGTCTAACGAGGAAGACATGGAAGAGAGCGGAGAGGAGATTGATGCTGATACCCCGCTGGATGACCTGCAAGCGGATGACGAGGAAGAGGAGGAAGATAATGAAGCATTGCCATAAGATAACTCTTAACTAGATTTTATACTTAATCATACCTAGGGGAAATATTTAATATTAAATTTTATCAAAATACAAAAAAAGAATGCTCTAAAACTTGTATTATCTATAAGAACAGATTTCTGCTGATTAACTGTGCCAATATATATGACGTGTTTAGAACTTTTCAATTGTTTGCTAAACACGATCTTCAATTTTGCGCACACAATTAATATACATACTCTCCTGTGTGCTATTTTGTGATATGATAGTTGTCAAAATGATGTGGAATGTTTGTTACAATTTTTATACGAGTCATTCTGAGTGTTACGGCTTGAACGTTTCCATCGCCGTTATTTAATGCATTTCAAACTATAGTATTATCAGGAATGTGTACATTAATTCTTAAGTATATTATAAAGTACAAGATGACTTGGATACCAAATACTTTACGGGGGTTTCAAAACGTTCACTTTTGTCAACGATAATATTATTCTGATTGAGATGCTTAAATAGTATATGAAGCATCCAATTTTAAGTAAAACTTTTCCTGAAAAATAAGTATAGAGGAAATTGTGTATTTCTCCGAATTCCGAGTTTATGTGCCACACCAATATTTAGTGGCAAAAATACATAATGTGATTAAATTTAGCTAGACGTATATTTCACAATTTCTAACAACCGTCAAATTTACGGACCGTAATTAACAGATGAGCGCCTTAACGAGTGTCGGGCTTTCGACATCAGATTTTAACCACAGAATAGTTCTGTCTGAAATATAGGTATGTAGGTATGAAGATTAGATTTAGATAGTTAAAGATTAGAGGTACTTATTCATACCAATTAGTAAATTAGATTTCAGTCCTTTCATGAATATAAAAGCTTAACAACAGGTTTGCTCCTTTTATGCTCATCTAAAGAATCAAAAACTTCGTCAACTGTATATAGTTTCTGCATCATGCGATTTCGAAAAGACGCAGTTTTAAAAAAAAATGAGATAAAATCATGAGTGTCTTTCCCCTTTCAAATAGAATTTATACAATCACCAACGGAAACGTTTAGGTTACAGATGATCCAACACTAGGAACTGTCAAATGAGACTTTCTCTACGTTTAACTCTCTAAATCTAAAACATTTTTAAACTTCCAGTTTTCACCATTAAGTATGTAGGTTAGATCCAATCAAGGATTCTTATTAAGGTTGGATAGATATCTGAAGATGGTACTCTCAACGAAAACTCCTCTCTCAAAATATATATAACTAAGCAGGAATACTTTATGATAGTGTCATGGATTTCACAAAACTCTTTTGCAACGTTTTCTACAACTTTTCTGTGAAATAAATGTGCAATTTAAGAAAAATGGACTGTGACAGTGTAAAGCTGGATGTTTAGCATTTAGCCTATTTGTACTTTTACTGGAGCCAGTGCATGGACGTCATGATAAAACTTGTTTTATTACGCCAGCCATTATTGTAAATTTTAATTGAAAGTCGATATAGCTAATACCTATTTATGTAGAGGTGGGATGCATGGATGCAATCTAAGGCCAACAATGAATGGAATAATATCACTTACATATTTAGATTGCAAATGTAACTTAATTAGTGGCTAGGAAAAAGGTACGTTATTGGAAGCCATAACCATTGATTTGTAATACAGAATGCACAATATTGTGTACCCTCTTACTGAAAAGCACTGCTCAAACAGATAGTTGTGTAGTTAAACTAAGAAACCGGAAACAAAACGTACCATAACAAATTTGCATGTTTGTCCCAAGTTCCTGAACTTTATAAATATACTTCTGGATCACGATGGAACAAAATTGTATTATATAGAAATGTAGTGACAGAAAACTGTGCCTCCAGAATGGTTTGAAAGAAATGTTTGCCTGACATTGTCCAAGAAGGAATTTGACCTTTCCCTGAGGAAAAAATGTTGAATACTTGTAAGTATTCGACACAAAGATTTCATGATGTGCGACAAATAAGATATATATGTGTATATAAATTATGTACTTGTAAAAAAAATTTATGCTGAAGTTATATCAGCATTTTTTCGTGATCACAATTCATGTACCAGATACCTGTTCTTGGATTAAGTTGTTATGTAATAAAAAAAATGTACTCGTAGGTTGAGTTTGACCTACACGGTAATTGTAAATGCAGATTAAGTTGTTCTGGAGATGAAAGCGGCGGTGAAAGTAAGATTTGTGAGTGGGGTTTTACAAATACGAAAATAAATAATGTACATGTCGTTTTTTTACAAGGATGAGCAGGTCCTTCAATCACAATGTCAATTGACTCTGTATGTATCTGTATTTAGATAGAAAAAGATGATTTTCACGTAAATCTACTCTCAATATATTGAAACAAGACGCACACCAAGCTACGAGCATGTTAGTTCAGATGTGACTGAAAATCACTATGAATAGCTTTTTCAATGCTGAAGGTATAATACTTAGTTGTATTAATAACAGATGCTCTTAACCACAGATACTAAATATTCCCATTTGCAGGACTATAAATTTACAAACGACAAATTCATAATTGACAAAAAAATAGAATTGTTAAATTTCGTAATACTTCTTGAAGAAGTATACTGCAGTCAATGACTTCGGATTATATTACATATTTCCAACATCAGGAGAAAACTATCATTTGTCATTGTTTTATTGAAAACTGTCAAAAAAGGTTTGTCATGTTTGGCAGCTATTTAGCAAGCCACTGCAATACTGAAGAGTTTGATATGAAAATATTACGACAGTTCATGCAAAACCTGAGCCAATGCGAAATTGTGTCAGATGCCAAACTTATTTATGATGAAATTCTCGTTTAGAACTTTTTCATGTTAAGAATCAAAGTTTTTTCTTTAGAATCTGTATTTTGATAACTCTGATACAAATTGATACACATTATGTGTTAGGTAATCTCGCCCTCATCATTTAGAAAAAAATCTTGTAGTTGCTTCTTCATCACATTCCAAAAGTCAAGGAAAAACGTGCGATGATATCTCCTCAGTTCTTCTCGTCCTGGTCGGCTTGCCAAAAAGTCGCCAACAACTCACTACGTTCATATAACTTCTTATGGTGTTTCCTTCAGTGAAGAAATAATTTTAAAAGAATAATTTTCCGAATTTTAATTCGGGTCCCTAAAAGTTCCTTCAATTATGCAATTTATGTCAAATTTTGTAAATTTTTCATCTCTATTTCGATCTGACGATCATAGTGATCGACTAATGAATCGATCAAGAAAAGTTCTGGAAATGTAGTGTTTGGTACTTACATGAACTAATACATTTTGTTTACAATACAGCCCATGTTTAACTCTTAAAAACTTAGTTTCACTTTTAATTAAAAGAATATCAGACTATTACTTACATTTTTATAAAGAATTGGATTGGAACGGAAGTTTTTGTTTCTGCAAAATGTAGTGGGTGGAGACAGCCTACATAATTATATGATTAAGCGAAGTTACCAGTGACGTTCTACTGATCTTAATTACGATAGGTGGTCTCACCCGAATACATCAATCCTCCCAATACATTCTAACCCAGTATATCTAGTCCTCTAAAAATGTCTTTCAACGAGGAGGTGATATGCTGTAAGCAGAAGAGGCATTACATATGCATTGATAACACATTTTTCTTTTTTCTTTTGGAATATGGTAAAGGAGCAATTACAGGGAATCTGTTGCAACTATTTAGATCTACACGATGAGGGCGAAACTATGCCTATCATAATTAAGATAGAACTTCAATATGAAAAGTTCGCTTAATCATATAGATAAATGAGAAAAATTCCTAGCATGCACATTCTTTTCCAAGTTTTGTACCTATTTAAATTTAAAAAAAATATGAAAAAATATGGAAAATTCTCACAATGTGTTGGACAATAAGAAAATTGATGACTACAATAAAAAAGTCACCGCAAAGAATGATGCTGATCTTTTTCTATTTAATTTGATTTCATAATCATTTCATATGTACATACATTTATCATATGCCGAAATCTGCCAGAATCCGTCCAAATTCCAGACAGGATGCGTTTGATGGGACCGACGTCGCCATAGGCCGCGACCAAAATTTTACACTGCGTAACGATGAGATTAAAGTGCTTTATATGGAAGTCCAAGGGTATAGCTAATGTTTTTGATAATGCCACCAACCAGAATTATTTTGGTTTGTATTAAAAAAGTTTTTTTCCAAATTTCCATAAATAATAGTCTATAAAATTTTTTTTTTGACAAACTCTGGGTTGTTCCATGATATAATTCAGTACCCATGAACATCGCATTGTCCTTCATGCTTGTGTAATTTTCTTATCAGATTAGATGTAGGACCAAGAAAAGACAGAAGTTTCCTAATATACTGATGCCGATGACATTATTTATTGCGAAATAACTTTCCGTGTCTCCACTTGAGATTTTATCAAAATATTCGTTTTCTGAATAAATTATTGTGGGATCCACAACACAAACTGGGTTCCCAATAAATTATTCATATTCATCTTCAGATTAGGCTGATATAGAGAAGCATATTGATCCAATAACAATACAACGCCTCTTGGTAATGTGGATATGATGCATAGTCCCATTAAGTAAAGAAGAACAATAGAGTTTTCTGCTGAGAATACGATATTATCAGAACAAAACGAATCCTTGTGAAATCTTCGATTGCCCCAGCACGGGAAATTGCTAATTGGAAATCGATTTCCAAGGAAATACTCAAGTCATGGCTTTGACGACTGACAATTTACTTGGAAATGGAGTCATGGAATGATAATAATAGAAAATAAATATGCGCACACAATGTTTGTGGAATTGGCTTTTTATTTAGCAATCCAAATTTTGCATTTGAGTAAATATAAAGCATGCAATCTTGGACCTTCTATGTTGGATCCGAGAAATCCTCAGGAATTCAACTTTTTCTAGTTTTCCAGCACATGCTTGTATTTGTACTTGCTTAACTATCTATAGGTATTCGTCAAACTTGAGTACGTGCAATACTACAATCAAGTAAAGCTACTTTTTTTTAACTTTTAAATGATAATATATCAATGTCACTTGTCTTAGCACTAAAACATAAACACATAAATACATAGAGTTAGTGTACCGTACAGTAGCTAAAAGTCATCTATGTAAAAAAATCCATTTGAAGGTGTTGAGAGAGAGGCGCTGCTTGGCTGGATACAGACAGCTTATATAACTGAGTAATTGATTTGCTAAGTACCTGACAGGACCGGCTTCGTTGCCGTGTTGTTGGGTACTCTGCTCGGTTTTCTTTGCGCAAATGTCATGGAGTGGTGAATGACGCTGACTACATTTCAGAGATGTAAATACGTAAGTTGGCCCATATACAATGTGACAGGATAAAAACTGCTCCAAAGTTAAATTCAACCTTATCTCTTAGAGAAAATCTGTAATACCGCTCACTGCACATTTCCTATGATTTCTTTCCCAAGACGTTCTGTTTTTTAACACGTGTACGTAATTCTACATGTAAGATAAGTAACATCCATTCCATCTCAATCGCTCAACGCAACGCAACCAGACTTACTTTATGTGTACGTTATTAACGAAGCTAAGGTTAAAGCTAGGTTTTTAATTGATCCAAAACAATGTGATATTTTGTTGGTTGAGTTCTTGTCTCCTTGTGTGCGTCGATTCAGGGGCAATATATTTCTTGAACTATTTTACAGATTGAGGCAAACTACAAGTTCACGACTCAGGCAGACAGACGCAATCTTAAAATATTAACGCATATCATGATTTGCGAAAAATAAAACTGCTGAAAGTTATTTAAGGACGCCACAGTGATCAGAATACTACCAACAGACGCTCTTCAGAATCCTACTAAACATGACTCGGTTGAGTCGCTTGTATTCTACAGTTTTGAAAACGAGTACAACAACCAGCAAAGGCTATGAGAGTATTCCAGGACCAAAATCATTTCCCTTGCTGGGAACTGTGCCTCATTACTTACCCGTGATCGGTAATTTGTCAACTTTTTTAATTATTAAATATATAAACCAACATTCACAAACTGTGATTCGAATATGACACGATTTTACCCCTTATAGCAAACTGAGACATACTAATATTTGCATATCATAGTGTTATTTTTGGGCAAATTGGGGAAAATCCAAAGTCAAGAATGACACATGTAAACGGTATATTTTGCAAAAATGGAGGGGCTCTGTAACCGCATGTGGTGCTAGCTCATCTTAATCGTCATAGTTTGCTTTCAATATAAATGTGCAATTAACAAGTAGTGGAATCGGCATCCGCAAAGAGTGACGCTATGAAAAGTGACGCCTGCTCAAAAAAATTTCAAAGTCCAAATTTTCGTCGAGGTG